>VDFB02017345.1:0-34014 GCA_007258455.2 Sequoia sempervirens
CTCCCAGAAATTGTAAACCACTATTGTGGAAGCACCCATGTTATAAGCAAAGTGTGTCACAAATTTATCATCTTGTTCATCCCATATTCTTATGCTTTCAGGTAACTAGGAAAACCATTTGAGTGCTTGTCCTACAAGACTCCTTGGGAACAATCTCATGAGGTATGTGTGTTCATATGTGATGTCTATGCAAGTTATGTGAAACTCCCTTAAATGTTCAAGTGGGTTCCCCTTTCCTCTATAATTGGGAAATTTTGGAATAACATAGTTGTGCAAGAAGGGAGGCATGTATATGCTTCTATCAAAGGGTTATAGACATAACTCTTTGTAGTGTAAAAAAATATCATTGTGAACATTCTTACACTTAATATGGGAATAATTAATCATAAATTGGATGTAATGTCACCTTGATCTAGTGTTGTGAGGTGTTTTACAGATCCACATTAGGTCTTGGGCCATTTTTAAGCTAAATTAACTTAACCTTTCCTTAATTTAGTGTTGTGAAGTGTATTTATTTACACCTTCACATTAATTTTAGGAGGCTTGTAAACTAAAATGGACCTAATCTAGTGTTGTAATGTGTTCTACACAGTCATATTGGATTTAGGGCCCTTCTAAGCGAAATAGACCCAATTTTTCCTTAATTTGGGTATGTGCAAGATTATGATGGGCCAAAAAGTGGCAATATGATGGGTATGTGGCTGATGACTTTTTCTTTACCTAAAATTTATGAAATGAAAAGGGTTTTTAAAGGAGATTCTAAGCTTTCCACCAATATAAATTATGCTTAACTTTGAATTTAATAAGTAATTATTATTCATTTTCTATTCGAATTACGACTAAAGTCTTGATTGATAGGTTGATTGAAAAAATCTATAGCTTTCAAACGGTATCACATTTTTTGAATCCAAAACATGTGTCACATTCTGTGCTTCGCATACTATAAGACAAAAAAAAATCATGAATTTTGACCAAGTTAAGGTGGTTAGACATATGAGTTTTTATAATTTTTTAAAGGTTGTAATAAAAAATTCATAGTTAATTATTTACTTGGAAAAATTACAAAAAAATATGCATCACATCGGGACATGAGTCCTCTACTTATACTGTAAAATCATATAAAAAAATATTATCCTTTATTGTGGTTAGGGTGGTCGGATAGACACCTACTTTTTATTTTCCCAATTTAAGACTATTGCATTGAAAATTCAAATTTTCATCAAATAGATTTTATTTTTTTTAAAACAAACTTAGTAGTTTATAAACTACATTCAATTTTCTACAGATTCTATTCTTACATGTTTTTGAAATAATATAGATAACTTATTCAAATTTTTACGTCAAGTTTCCTAGCTCTGATTTTTCTGAATTTTTTGCCACTTAAGGGCTTGTTTTTTCCATGATGATCTTGCACATACCCATTTAATGTTGTAAAGTATAGCTATTTACACTTTCACATTGGATTTTATGCCCTCTTGCATTTATGACCTCTATATCATCATTAATTGACCCCTATGACCCCATATTATGCATCCCAAGGTATATTTTGATCAAAAACCTGATAATATCAACATATAAACTTAATTTACATACTCCCCAACACCATAGTTGGAAAAATAGCCCTTGTGGGACCCATTCACCACTTTGAGAAAATGAGTCCCATCCAAGTGGGGCTCTTTCATGTAGCTTGGTGAATGAGTCCCATTTGGCCTATTTTTGAGGTTTAAGTGGGAAGAATTGGGTTTTAAGTTCAAATTTCTCCTATGTTAGCCTTGGGGATCCAATAAATGGTCATTTGAGTGCATTGCCTATATAGAAAAGATTTCAAACCACTATTTCACATAATCATTCATGATATCAAGTCAAGCAAGCAAGAGTTAAGCATTCCAAGTCTTCACAAGGTCATTAAGATAACTTTCAAGATCATTTCTAAGGCATTCAAGGGAAAGATTCTTCATTAATTGTTGCAGAAATTCAAGATATATCATCATGTCAAATATTATCAACCATAAAGCATGTTATTGAGCTAGTGTTGTGATGTAGCATTGAAGATCCAAGATCAAGCGTTGTTCTACACCTATTGTCAAAGATCAAGATCTACATCCTTCATGGCCATTACATGTTAAGTTGCAAATTTATGAGACATCATTCACAAGGCATCATTGAAAGTATCATTGTCTGTGATTCATGTTATTTTTTCCATGCTTCATGCCTTCATTTCATTGTCTTATCATTTGGTTTAATTACCTACAAGGGGTTTGACCAAGGAAAACCCCTATTCCCTAACAATCAACTCTTTCTCTCTCCCTCCCTCTCTCTCTTTGTGTGATTGAAGATCTAGGTGCTTTGAAGACTTGAATATCATTGAAGATTATGTTCAAGATTGTTGAAGCTGTCTCCTCATTTTCAAAGTCATAATCTTCACTAAAAGGTCATCTACAACTCTGAAATCAATGTTTTGGATTTGGAAACCCAGAGGAGCATATTGAGTAGATTAAGAAGAGAAGATTCAAACCTTGAAGTTCTATAAAATGAAAATTGGACTTATTCACAACAAGTGGTGAATGAGTTCCACTATAGGTATTTTTTAGATATTTTTGCAGATTTTAATACCCATTTTCCTGAAACCTATTCTTGTGTAGAAACCTTTATCCAGGACTGAGTCACCCGAATTGGTGAAGGAGTCCCAATAGGCCAAATTTTAGGATTTATTGAATTTCTAGTCTTCATTCAAGCCTCTTCAAGTGTACACTTCTAGTTTTACAGCTTTTTGTTCTGATTTGTATGCATTTCTTGGTCATTTAGTTCAAGTTTGCATCATATGAGGGTTTTTCATTTCATCTTGCATTGCATTGTATTTTCCAAGTTTGAACTTGGTGGTGAACCTATCTTGTAATCTGAAATCATATCCTAGGATACCCTTCTAGCAGATATCTTGCATCTATTCCACTCTTGGGGTGAGATCTCTAAGGAATCCTTGAATGTTAGTTGAAAAAAGTGATGTTCTATGTCTTAAACCATAAAGCATCCATTTTTCGATTAAATTTTTTGGTGAACCTACATTTTGAACATCATGATTCTGATTTGGAGTGCATTTCCATCCTAGATTTAGCTTGCATGAACATTGCATTGGGATTTACATTGGTTAATTTGCATTCTAGGGTTTCAATTTTTGCATTAGTGAAAGCTCATTTAGCTTGCATTTTTACATTTAATTTCATTGAAAAACATTCAAAATCCACATTTGCATCTCAGATCTAGATCATATAGCAAAGAAAACATAAAAATTGACTAAAAAAAATCTTAAAATTCTAAAAAAATCCCTAATGGGACTCATTGGCCACCTTGGGTGAAACATTCCCAGTCCAAATTTTGAACCACATTTTACAGAGTTAAATTCTCTAATTTTAAGCTTTTGTTTACTGTTAAAACCTTTTTGGTTTAATTTGCATACTTTATGTTACATTGAAATAATTAGAAGTAGCATAATTTACATTCATTGCAATTGTGGATAGAATTAGTCTCTTACACTTTCAATTTCAGCATTAGTTCATAGTTCACTTAGATCAAATTGCATTCAACATTCATTAGGAAATGAAAACAAAAAAACAAAAAATATCAAAAGAAACAAACAAAAAAAAGGGTTAACCTTAGAGAAAGCATATCATTTAAACCCTTTAGTAGAGATGAATTGGACATGTTAGATGAAGCCCTTAATGAATTTGTCTCACCTAGATCATCCACTAAAGCTTTGAAAAAGGAGGATGCAAGCATTGGCAATCATGACAATCATAATTGTTCTTCTCTTGATACCTCTCCTATTAGTGACGAAGGTATCTTCATGATAGGAGATACAATCATTGAGAATCATGAAATCCTTTTTTGTCTTCCCTCTTGGAAAGACATTATGACACACGAAGCTAAGATCATGGCCACTACTTTACCTAGTGTCGATTCATCTCCCAAAACCTCTCCTACTTGTGAAAATTCTTTAGTGAATAAGGATACAATCATCAATGATCATGACAAACACGTGTGTGGAGGATATGTTGATATTAAGGGATCCAATAATTGAGAGCTATGAAAATCATACCTCTCCTACTTGTGAAGGAATTATAGGATATGGGGATGAAAATATAGATAATCATGGCAATCAAACCTTTCCTTCTCGTAATATCTTCTCTAGACATGAAGAAGATAGTTTAGTGTTAGAAGATATCATTATTGAGACTCATGAGAATATTATTCCTCCCTTTCTTGATGCCCCTATCATTTGGGAAGAACTATTTCAACAAAAAATTCCAATCATTGGTAACCATGAAACTCATAGTTATCCTTCTCTTGATGCCTCCCCTACATGTGATGAAGCTACTTTACAACATCTAACCACTGAATGTGACGAACCTCTTGTTTGTTACTTTCCTAAAAGCTCTCCTACTAGGGTGGATATTATGGCACAAGAGAGTGAGACCTTAGACAAAAAATTTTAAATTATGGAAAACAATCAAATTTCCCCCTCTCCTAATATCTCTCTTATTGGTGAAGAAGATATTATGGTGTTACAAGATCCAATCGATGAGAATCATGAGGAAAACATTATTGAAAAAGAAAATCCCATCATTGATACACAAGAAAATCTAACCATTGATAACCAACTCAATTGTGATAAAGTTATTTTAGAAGAACCCACCTTTCAATGTCATGAAAATCTAGTTATTTGCTCTCATAAAAACTCTCCTACTAGGTAAGGCATCATGGTACAAGAAAATGGTAACATTGACACACTTATTTCAAAAAATAGTAATATGTATTCCTTAAATGAAGATGATAAGTGAAATTATACTCCTCTTCACTAAGAGATCATGAAACTAATGATAATTCCTTTGAAATTATGAATATTAGACATCCACTGACACCAACCACACATGTTGAGCCCATATAGGACACAAAAAATAAAAATAAAATTGAAGAAGCCATAAAGTTATTGGAATATGCTTTAGAAACCTTTGATTTCATACCTATATTCATGGGAGAATACAAGATCATTTAACAAAAGAGTCTAAAAAAGGAAAAGAGAAATTGGTAATGGCAATACAAAATTCAAAAGCATCCACTTCAACCACCTTAGAAGAAAAGATAACATCCAAGACAAAATTTGAGGAAGTTGAACAACCACTGAATCCAAAAGAAGTGAAAAATATTTATGGAAGAGGCTTTGAACTTATGGAGCAAATTTTAAAAGGATGTGATGCTATAGAACAAGGTATCCATGTCCCTCTAATTTAGGCTAAAATGTAATAAATGACTAATATTCTTGGTTATTGTCCCTCAAAACAAAAGCCTTCATTCAATTTCAACACTATCACAAAAGATTCTTCCAAGACAACTTTAACTTTAATGCATTAGAAACTGATAGATATCTCATTAAATATGTATCAAGTTGACACCATGTTCACTCATCATAATAAATAATCTTAGTTGATTCTCCTTGCCATGTAATAGTTGTAGGATCATAGCATACTCACTATTGCATGTCATTCCCTTTTTGCAAGGAGCAACATACCATAATCTACTTCAAGCTCACCCTTGTCTTGCACTAAGTGTGGGCAAGAGGGTTAAAAGCCTTGTCCTCATATGTCACTTTTCCTTGTCTGTTTTGGCTATTTGATCACCTTTCATGTACATATACAATCTTGGGATGTGGATGACATGCCTTAAGTTGACCTGCATATGGCATAGTTATCCATGATGAAGTTCGATTTGGAAACATATGACTTGGCATAGGGCTTTCCAAGTTGGCTCTCATGTTTTATTTCATGTTAGAATTTATCATTGGCTACTTTAAAGTAATTGCTCACAGTGATGTTGTAGCAACCACTTTAAAGTAGGGGTATATATAGATGACATCTTTTGGCAAAAATTTCATGGTGTGATTTTTCTTTTTTCTTGTGACATGTCCTCTTCTTGGTGGTTTCAATGGGTTTGATGTCATCCAAAAGTGTACGATCTATTGAAATGGCATGATGCAAACAAGGAATCCCATGGGAGACAATCTGACACTTTTGACTTGTCCTCTCTTGGAGACATTAGGCACAATGCTCCCTGAAAGGAAGACCGTTACATGAACAAAGAAAAATACCCTTCAACAATTTTTTTTTACATGAAAAAAGAATTTACAAAAAGAATTACATTGTGGTTCCTTATCAAAGTTATCAATAGGATAACTTTGGTATAGTTACTACGATGGCAAGCTGACACAGTGTCATAATTTTCTCATTATACAGTGGAAGCCAACACACTGGCGCGACTTTCTCAATAAACCACTTATTTGGGACAACTCACCCCATGGACGACCTGATGTTTTGTGGCCCTAGAGTGAGTGCATCTTTGTCGAAGCTTGATCCACCTCTTTTTTTTTAGTCTTTTTTCTGTCTTTTGGTTATTGACATTGCATGTTTGTGTGTCTTGATGTTGCATATCATATACCTTGTGCATGTTCTTTCATGCTTATGCTGGTTATACTTAGGATCTTGGATCCTGGGGACTTGATTGCTTCCTCGAACTTTGGTATCCTAGACCATTTGCATCAATCGGTACACTTGGACCCTTTTGAATGTCTACTTTAGTGTGAGTTTGAAGCATGTTCATCCTCTCACTAAAGTGGGGGCCAAATGTAGTGTCAAAAAATAACGTCATGAAAATTTTCACACTTGATATGGGAATAATTAATGATAAATTGGACTTAATGTCACCTTGGTCTAGTGTTGTGAGGTGTGTTACACGTCCACATTAGGTCTTGGGACCTTTTTAAGATAAATTAACTTAACGTTTCCTTAATTTATTGTTGTAAAGTGTATTTATTTACACCTTCACATTAAGTTTAGGAGGCTTGTAAACTAAAATGGACCTAATCTAATGTTGTAATGTGTTCTACACATTCACATCAAATTTAGGTCCCTTCTAAGCTAAATAAACCCAATTTGGCCTTAATTTAATGTTGTAAAGTATATTTATTTACACTTTTACATTGGATTTTGGGACCTCTTACATTTATGACCTTTATATCATCATTAATAGGACCTTATGACCCCATATTGTGCATTCCAAGGCATATTTTGATTTAAAAAAATGACAATATAAACTTACATACTTAATTTAGACATTCCCCAACAATATAACTAGCAAAATAGCCCCTGTGGGACCCATTCACAACTTTGGGAAAATGAGTCCCATCCAAGTGGGACTCCTTTGCCTAGCTTAGCAAATGAGTGGGAAAATTTGGGTTTTAAGATCAAATTTCTCCTATGTCAGCCTTGGGGATCCAATAAATAGACATTTGAGTGCATTTCCTATATAAACAAGCTTCCAAACCACTATTTCACATAAGCATTCATGATATCAAGTCAAGCAAGCAAGAGTTAAGCATTCCAAGTCTTCACAAGGTCATCAAGATAGCTTTCAAGATCATTTCTAAGGCATTCAAGGGCAAGATTCTTCATCAATTGTTGCATCAATTCAAGATATATCATCATGTGAAAGATTATCAAGCATAAAGCATGTTATTGAGCTAGTGTTGTGATGTGGCATTGAAAATCCAAGATCAAGCATTTTTCTACACCTATTGCCAAAGATCAAGATCTACATCCTTCATGGCCATTTCATGTTGAGTTGCAGATTTATGAGACAACATTCACAAGGCATCATTCAAGGTATCATTTTTTGTGATTCATGTTCTTTGTTCCATGCTTCATACTTTCATTTTTTGTCTCATGATTTGGTTTAATTACCTACAAGTGGTTTGATCAAGGAAAATCCCCATTCCCTAACAATCAACTCTCTCTCTCTCTCTTTGTGTGATTGTAGATCTAGGTGCTTTGAAAACTTGAAGATCATTGAATATTATGTTAGAAGCTTGTTCAAGTTGTCTCCCCATTTTGCAAAGTCATAGTATTGACTAAAAGTTCATCTACATCCCCAAAATTAGATTTTTGGATCTACGAACCTGGAGGAGCAGATTCAGACCTTAAAGTTATAGAAAATCCGAACCAGACTGATTCGCCACATGTGGCGAATGAGTTCCACTATAGGTTTTTTCTAGAGATTTTTGCAGATTTGGATACCCATTTGCCCAAAATCTGTTCCTATGTAAGAAACTTGATTGGGACTGATTCACCTAGATTGGTGAATGAGTCCTAGTAGGCTGGAATTTTAGGATTTGCAAAATTTCTAGTCTTCATTCAAGCCTCTACAAAATTTCAAGTGCACACTTCTAGTTTTATTGCCCTTTGTTTCGATTTGTATGCATTTCTATGTCATTTAGTTCATGTTTGCATCATATTAGGGTTTTTCATTTCATCTTTCATTTCATTCGTTTTTCTAGGTCTAAACTTGGTGGTGAACCCCTCTTGTAATCTGAAATCATATCCTAGGATACCCTTCTAGTAGATCTCTTTCTTTATTCCACTCTCGGGGTGAGATCTCTAAGGCATCATTTAATGTTAGCTGGAGAAAAGTGATGTTCTATGTCTTAAACCATAAAGCATCCATTTTTTGATTAAACACTCTTTTATTGAGTAATTTTTCTTTGTCAATATTTGCATGTTGTCTACTTGTTTTTGTAGCATGAGCATTTGGTTTGTCAATACGTCAACTTGGGTTAATGATGTATCCATTGAATTGGCAACTGCATTATGATATGGATCAATGCTTGTGTTCTACAATCCAATATTTTGGTTGGATGAGTTAGTGTTGATGCCAAATGTATGTTGTGGGTTTTGGTTTTGAAATTTGTGGGTGAAAGTTGGAATTTGAGTTTGGATATGGGGGTGAAAGTTAGAATTTGACTTTGGGTATTTGGAATGAAGGTTGGAATTCAATTTATGTGAGGTGGATTCATATTGAATTGTGTTTGAAATGTGCTTGAGCTTTTTTTTCCATGTGAAGTATGGTTGCCAACTTTTTTAAAAGACCTTTGTATGTTACTTTGTAGGGGAATATTTGTATTATGACCTTGTGACAATGTCTTGGTTTTCAAATTGGTATTTAGTGTGGTATTTTTTTTGTGGCTTAGGTCCATTGATGTAAATATTTTGTATTTTTTTTTTGACTTGGTTTTACCCATTGAAAAGGGGTTGGACGATGATGCACCCATAGCATTAGATGTTGTACCAAATGTATTAAATGTGATACTAGAGGGTTGCATCATATATTATGAACCTTTTTGTGCCAAATAGAGGTGTTGTGTTGATTTTTGCGGTATTTTGTGTTCTCCCTCATGGAATGGGGTACGTGCAGGATCATGATGGGCCAAAAAGTGGCAATATGATGGGTATGTGGCTGACGAATTTTTTCTTACCAAAAATTGATGAAACAAAAAGGGTTTTTAAAGGATATTCTCAGCTTTCCACCAATATAATTTATGCTTTAATTTGAATTTAATAAGTAATTATTATTCATTTTCTATTCAAATTACGACTAAAGTCCTGATTGATAGATTGATTGAAAAACGTCTATAGCTTTCAAGCGATATCACATTTTTTGAATCTAAAACATGCATCACATTCTATGCTTCGCATACTATAGGATTAAAAAAATAAAATTGAATTTCATGAATTTTTGACCAAGTTAAGGTGGTGAGACATACGAGTTTTTCATATTTCTTAAAAGTTGTAATAAAAAATTCATAATTAATTATTTACTTAGAAAAAAATTACAAAAAAAAAGCATCACATCAGGGCATGAGTCCTCTACTTATATCTAAAATCTTATCAAAAAATATTATTATTTTATTATGGTTAGGATGGTTAGACAGACACCTACTTCTTATGTTTTCCCTGAAATTTAAGTACTACTACATTGAAATTTCAAATTTTCACTAAATAGATTTCTTTTTTCTATAAACAAATCTAGTATTTTAGAAAATACATTCAATTTCCTATAGATTTTATTCTTACATATTTTGAAATAATATAGATATCTTATTCAAATTTTTACGTCAAGTTGCCTAACTCTAATTTTTCTGATTTTTTTTCCCACTTAAGGGCCTATTTTTTCCATGATGATCTTGCACATACCCTTGGTAGCATGAATTTGTGGGATAGTGTGATTAGGAGTGGATGTAGTGTGTCCTTGGTTTTGTGTAGTCTCATTGATAAGTATTGTGAAAGTGTATTAACATCAAAACCATGAGGAAGTTTAGCTCCACTTTGTAATATTTTTTGCAAGAAATTGTCATGGGTCTTGTGCTACTATCTCATCCACAAACCATGCTACTTCGAGATATTGGATGGCTGCCTCAATCTCTTCCTCAGTTAAGTGTTCTTAGTTCTCTTTGATCATGAATTTTTTGAAAGGATTGGGAAATGATGACTGTGTATTAGGTACCCTATTGGAAGAAGATCCTAACCTCATGTTGCTAGTGGGGTTGAAAAAGTCATCTTCTTAGGTGAAGTCCATTTCTTTTATTTTCCTTTGTAATCTCATTAGGACCATAAAAGACTTGCAAACGTGATGAATGGATATAAAATCTAAAGAATTATAATGCAATGGTAAGAATAAGAATAAGAATAAGGTATGCAACTATTCTTTTTTTTTGGGGGGGGGGTTTCAATATATAAGAAATGTTAAATGAGCAAGTACCTATGGTCAAGATTATAATGCAATTGTAAGAATAAGACTAAGGTAAGTCTAAAGAATTATAATGCCATGGTAAGAATAAGACTAAGGTATGCAACTATGCCATTTTTTGGGGGTTTTCAATATATAAGAAATTCCAAATGAGCATGTACCTATGGTCAATATTAAGGTACTAAGTGACAATAACTAAAATTGAGATATTCAATAATGTCACTTATGATCCAAAATCTATGCTAAGACTAAGACTAAAGTATGCAAATGTGATCTTATGATGAAGATTATGGTATGAATAAATGTTATGATAATAAGTCTAACCACTTTTGTGAACCTAAGAGGAGGTTACTAACCAAACCAAGATAGTTCAATGTGGCAAATATGATTGTCAAGACCTTAAAGAGGACAATGATGGTGCAGGGCACCATAGGTCTAATGTTTAAAAGTTGTAAAGTGTTAGGTTTTTGTGATGTTGAGTCATTTTGTGGTTGTAATAAGGTCTATTTATACCATGTTGTCATGTTTTAAGTTGATTTGAGTCATGTGGGTTGGTTTTGGGTAAAGTTGTCAAATTTTGTAAAAGTTGTAAAAATTTGCTCAAGCAACTTTGCATTTTTGGGTTGTGAGGGAAGATGAAATGTTGGAATTCAAATGGTATTTGAAAAATGGTTGGAAATGGTTTATACATGTTAAATATTCCTTTCTTTGGTTGAGGAAATATATTTGGTGAATGTTTTTGGAGATTGAACAAGAATAAAACTCTATTTTCTATGTTTTTACATTGAATTTTGTTGCTATAGAAAATAGTATAGCCTTGTACAACCTATAAATGGTCTAAAATTCATTGGAGTTGATGTTAAATTGAATCTTCTACCTTTTGTAATTTTTTTTACTTTATTTCATCAAGTTTGGTGAAAGTTAGAGTAGATTTACTGAAAAAATGGTTTGAAACCCTCATTTGGGTAGGCTTTGATAGAAAATCATGGATTTCCCCTCATTCCACTGCTGAATAAACCTTAAACCTAGTAGAATGAGGGTAGACATTTTTTGTGTTGGGTTCTTGAGGTTTCAGGAGTAGGGGATGGAGGTTGATAAAAATTGGTTGATGCCTTAGTCGAAAAATTTCATGTTTTTGGCATGGTAGTTGTCTAAGAGTTAGGGTTTGGTAAAAAGATTTTGGGAATTGGTTTTGAGGGGTTGGAAATGCTTGGAAAGACCAAATTTGACATGTTTGAGGTAGTGGTATGAGGATTGTGAGCCTGCATATTGAAACCTTTGTTTTGAATTATCTAAACACACCTAATTAGGCTTAATTTGTAACATAGAAGTCCATTTTTGAGGGTCATGTTCCAAAAAAACCCTAACTAAAAAATTTATATGTTTTTGAGTGCCATAATGGGTATCTTGAATGGTGGTTATTTTTTGGGTATTGGGTCTGCTTTGAAAATTATGAGATAAAAGGCTTGTTTGTTGTCCTACAAAGCCTAGTGGAAATTTGTGAAGGAATTCACTTTGTTTGAGGAGTTAAGAATTTTGAAAATAGTTGATTGAGTTAGTTTTGATTGTGAGAACCCCTACATGGAATAAAATTGGTATTATAGCATATGTAGGTCTATAAGGGAGAGAGAGAGTGAAGCAAAAGAGAGCAAGATGCCTCCAAAAGGTAACACTATGGCTAGGGAAATGAATGAGATGAAAGAAACGACTGCAAGAGAGCTTAGGAGATTGAGGGAGCTACAAGATATGGTAGTAGAAATGCTTGAGGCTGTTGAAGCTAGTAAGAGGAAAGGTATGGTTCTAGGTGATGAGAGTGACCCCAAAGAAGAAGGGGAAGAGGAGAATGAAGAAGAAGACAAAGATGAATTGGATCAAGATGAGGAGGGAATGGAGAAGCTATTGAGAGTATTCAAGGAAGATAAAAACAAGATAAAGATTGATGTATCTATGTATGGAGGTAACTTTAACGACTAAGAGCTTTTGGATTGGATTGCAACACTTGATAACTATTTTGGATGTGAAGACATACCAGAGGAGTAAAGGGTCAAGATAGCAAAAACAAAATTGAAGGGACATGTTCTATTATGGTGGCATTATGAGAAAACTAAAAGAAGGAAGAAAGGAAAGTAAAATATTGTGTCTTGAGATAGAATGGTGGCAAATCTTAATGGTAAGTTCTTACGAGCTGATTATGCAATTCAAATGTACAAGAAACTTCAAGGTTTGAAATAAAGAGAGATGGATGTCAAAGCTTACACTGATGAGTTTTATAAGTTGAGAATAAGAGAAAGTCACATGGAGGATTATGTGGAGAAGGTGGCCAGGGATCTTAGTGGGTTAAGATTCAACATTCAAGATGAGTTAACTTTGGAAAATACAAGAACGATTGAGGAATGCTATCAAATGGAAATTAGGGCTGAAGAAAAGTTAAAGAGAAGGCAAGACAAAAATACCAGGGGTAGAGGAAGCAACTCCAAAGGAAAAGGTTCATTTTCTAATTCAAGGCAGTCACATGAGAGCTAAGAAGATACAAGAAAAGTCAAAGAACAAGTTGTTGATCAAAGAGGTGGATTTAGAGGAGGTAGATCAAGCTTTGGAGGTAGATTTGGAGGTCAAAAAAGAGTTTCACAAGGATTCATAGGAAGGTTTTACCAATGCAACAAGTTTGGACATCAAGCATGACAGTGTAATGAAGGTCAAACCTTCACTTCACATGGAGGAGAAAGGAGAGCTCAATTGGTGCAAGTAGATGATAATGAGAGTGTAAACTCTCCATCACAACATGTTGCTCTAGAAGTTGGAGAATCACTCATGGTACAGAGAACTCTCATCAAAGCATCAATAGAGAAGGAGCCACCACAAAGGAAGACTCTCTTCAAGACAAATTATAAGTGTTTGGGTAAGGTATGTAATTTTGTAATTGATTCAGGAAGCACAAATAACATGGCTTCAGTTGAGATGGTTGATAAACTTAAGTTGCCTAGAATACCACCTGATACCCCTTACAAAGTCTCTTGGTTGAATGAGGGTCAATATGTTTTGGTAAATGAAAAAAGTAGGGTGGTGTTAAATATAGGAGGGTATAAGGATAGAATAATGTGTGACATATTACCTATGGATTTATTCTATTTGATGCTAGGAGGCCTTGAAAATTTGATAGGAATGCTATGTATGATGGAAGGAGGAATACCTATGAGAGAAAAAGATGGAGTTTCCTATTATTTGACACCATTGAAGGAGGAGGACAAAGGGAAAACTAAGGGAGCTAATGTTATGATGGTAGGTAGGAAGGAGTTCATCAAAGTAGAAGAAGAGAAGCCTATGGAGCTTGCAACCACTCCCAAACTTGGAGATATTATGACAACAACCATGAAGAATGAATTGATTTTGGAGGGAAATGATATTGAGTTGGTGTCAAGATCTGTTGTGTTGAAGTTCAAGGATGAATTGATTTTGGAGATTCAATATTGGCTTAAGAGGTATGTTGCTATGAGGATGGAATAGGTGTTCCATTCATTGATTTCAAGAGAGATCTTGCTCATTCTATTCCTTTCATACCAAAGGTTGATATACCTAATCAAGCAGTAGACATAGAGGCACCACAAAACATGGATGAGATGGGAAGCAAAGGTGAAGAGATCAAGGAGAAATTAGAAGGGAATGAGGACAAGTACAAGCACACAATTGAAGTGAAGAAGGAAGTTCATTACAAGGATGGAGGAGGTATTGTTGCAAGTAATGAGGTAGGTTCAACAACATTCTCAAGTGAAGAAGGAGCCAAAGATCATCCAACAAACAGGTCTCTATAGTTGAAGCATATCCTCAGTGCCAAAGCATGCAAGAAGACAAGGGATAGTACCTATTTCCAATATTTGGTCCATTGGAAGGGATTTTCAAATGAAGATGTCACCTAGAGATTATAGAATGATTGGATCAAGCCTAAATTTATTGTTTCAACCCTGTCCTCAAGGGTACTTGAGTCTCTTTTTCCTGAGGAGTATGGTGCAGGGAACCATAGGTCTAATGTTTAAAAGATGCTAAATGTTAGGTTTTTGTGGTGTTGAGTCACTTTATCATTTTAATAAGGTCTATTTAGACCATGTTGTCATGTTTTAAGTTGATTTGAGTCATGTGGGTCAGTTTTGGGTAAAGTTGTCAAATTTTGTAAAACTTGTAAAAAACTTCCTCAAGTAACTTTACATTTTTGGGTTGTGAGGGAAGATGAAATGTTGGAATTACAATGGTAGTTGGAAAATGGTTTCACATGGTTTTTAAGTGTTCAATATTACTTTCTTTGGTTGAGGCAATCTTCTGGTTAATGTTTTTGGATATTGAACAAGAATAAAACTCTTTTTTTTTAATTTTTACATTGAATTTTGTTGCTACAGAAAATAGTATGGCCCTGCACAACCTATAAATGGTCTAAGATTCATTGGAGTTGATGTTAAATTGATCTTATACCTTTTTCATTTGGTTTCACTTGATTTCATCAAGTTTGATGAAAGCTAGAGCATATTTACTGAAAATAGTTTGAAACCCTCATTTGGGTAGGTTTTGAAAGAAAATCATGGATTTCCCCTCATTCCACCATTGAATAAACCTTAAACCTAGTGGAATGTGGGTATACATGTTGTGTGTTTTTTTTTGAAGTTGCAAGAGCAGGGGATTGAGGTTGATACAAATTGGTTGATGCCCTAGTTGGAAAACTTCATGTTTTGGCATGGTAGTTGCTTAAGAGTTAGGGTCTGGTAAAAAGATTTTGAGAATTTTTTATAGGGGTTGTAAATGCTTAGGTAGAAAAAAATTTGACATGTCTAAGGTAGTGGTGCAAGGATTTGGAACCTAGAGATTGAAGCCTTTGTTTTGACTTATTTAAACAAGCCCAATTAGGCTTAATTTGTAGTGTAGCAGTCTATTTTTGAGGGTGATGTTCCAAAACAAACCTAATTGAAAATTTGATATGTTTTTAAGTGTCATAAAGGGTATCTTGAATGGTGGTTATTTTTTGGGTATTGGGTCTTTTTTGAAAATTATGAGAGAAAAGGTCGGTTTGTTGTCCTACAAAGCCTAGTGGAAAATTGTGAAGGAAATCACTTTGTTTGAGGTGTTTAGACTTTGGAAAATAGTTGATTGAGTTAGTTTTGATTGTGATAACCCCTGATCTCCATTGAAAGACTAAAGCGATGATGATTGACAAAGTGGCCTCAAACTAGACTTATGAGTTTTAAAGGACCAAATTAAAGGATAAGGACTTGGATGGTGAAATACAAGGTCAAGACAACCTAAATTTTTTATTATGTTCTAATCAAAGGTCTAATAAGATTCCTAGTCTAAGTCTGTAAAAGTTTATGAAACTAATGAGTGACCTAGAGTTTGACCTAAGATGTATGCAACTAATGTAATGGAAATGAATGGAGTGTAATGACATATTTGAAATAAGCAAGTATGTAGTATGATGAGTTGACTACAATTAGGAACTAATACAAAATAAGACCACACCAATATTTCCCTAAAAATTTTCCAACAAGAAATGCAGTGTATGACCTGTCAAATGTGTTTTACTATCTTGAAAATGCGGTGCACAATTCTTAACAAATGTGGTGCTTTGTTTTTGCAGTTGTGGTTTTCAATGATAGGTGTAGTGAACAGTGTGTTTTTCCCTAGTTTGAGTGTTTTTAAATGATTTTTTTTTTTTTTTGTTAAGTGTGATGGAAAACATATCAAAAAACATGTCTTGGTTGTTTGAATGTCCAAATTTTGTGAGTGTAATATGTATGTTCTAGGGTTATTTACCCTAATTTTCATGGGTCTAAACATAATTCAAAGAAATGTCACATACATAAAACACTTCCTACTCTAAGTTCAATGGCCAATGGTAGAATTAAAAACCTTCAGAGTGTGATGTGTGTCCCCTATACTGAGAATGATGCCAAGAAACTCAATCCATAAGGGTGGGCCTCTAACTAGTTTTTCTTTTATTCACTACTTCGGGACTTCAGAGGTCTTGCAAGCATCCAAAAAGCCACTTAAGGCTTTAACCAATCCTACTAGTGGTAAGTTAAAAATACCTCATGTAAATGTGGGTAGCTTTCACTTTCAGACAAAAACTATATGACAAAGGCTAAGGTCAGTTTTGGCTTGACTTCAGTCTTACCCTTTTATATAGTGACTTGAGGGAAAAATGGCTTTGGGTTTCTAATGGGTTCTCTATACGGATGTGTCTCAAGGGAAAGCCCTATCTAAAGGGTTATAACAAAAGTGAGGGAAATACAATGTTTTTTATCTCCAACGTCATACATAGATGCATGGAGAGAGCATACACATGTACTTGCTCACACTAGAAAATTTTCATTAAATTTTAGAAAACCAAATGTGTGGTGTGACAATGCAAGTGTTAATAAGTGTTTTTGATTCCCAAGATCACATAAAGTGAGAGGGAAGAGCATACACAACTAAAAAAAAAATTCATAAGAAAAAGCAAACAATAGTTCTTTTTAATTCCCAAATTGAAATGTGACAATTGCAAAGACACTTGGTTCCTTTTAATCCAAAAATGAGTGAAAATGCAAGTCCTTTTTAACCCAATTAGTGTAGATACAATTTTTTTGTTCTTTTCAGCCCGATGAGCATAGATGAAAGTTGTTGTTCTTATCAGTCCAATGAGTGAAGATGCAAGTTGTTCTTTTCATCCCAGTGAGTGTGAATGCAAATTGCTGTTTTTTTAAACCCAATGAGTGTGTCTTATCAAAAGATATTTCCTTATCAAATTCAAAATTTTCCTATCTTAAACAAGAATAAACAACAATCCTACAAAAGATAAGTTAGTCATTCCAAAGGAAAATTTCTCCTCCAAATGCAAGCCACACACTACCAACCAAAAATTAGTAACACAAAAGAACTCTAATCTACCAAATGGAAAAGGCATGGAATGGAATTTTTCTAATTAAGACCCTAGTTCAGAAAATTAGGCAAATGTGACTCACTATTCTAGAATAGATGTAGAAAACCATATTGTGATTGTAGCATTTTAGATGAGAATTGTGACTCATAGTAAAAAAAAGTGTAGTGGGGCCCTAAACAGATGTGGCGCAAAAACCTAAAAGCCGCAAAACACTCAAATCTAAAAAAATATGGAAAATCCCAAAATAGAAATGATGCAATTATTATGTCGAGATGTGAAAATAAAACCAAAGAGATGAGAAATAATAGAAAATATCAAAAATAGACTTAATAAGATGATTTCCCCAATATTGAAACAATTGTGGCTCTCAGGATGATGAACATGGATTTTTGTCTTCACAAATGTGTCATAAGATCCAATGAATGCATCGTTTCATACTGTAGATGCATTGTACTATCTCTCAAATGCATTGTTTGGCCTTGTCGTTGCATTGCAAACTTGAAACTCAAATTTTCTCAAAAAAATCTTCCAAATTTGGTTAATTCACATCGGGTTCACCAATGTAGAATAGAGTAAAATCAAGGTTAAAGGTATGAATCAACAAAACTCAAACCGTAGAGCCCTAAACCACAATGAAGCATAGATGAACATAGAAACATAAAACATAAAGAATATTGCCAAATATCTCTATGCCATAGTTGATTCATCTCCATTGTTCTTTCCATCTTGCTTTATATGCTTGATTGCCCTCAAATTTTGAGTATGCAGCAATAAGCTTAGTGATAATGATAGAAAAATATTGAAAATTGTATTTGTCTCCTTGAATGTACTTCCTTTCAATAGCCTTCAATGTAGGGTTCAAATGACAATGATAGGTCTCTTTTATAGAAAACCAAATGTGAATGAAGGGATAGGATTAAAAGAAAATAAGACATAAAAATCAATGGCCAAGATTGAAAGACATATGAAATAGGATTAGGGATAAATTTGGGAAAAGATAGGACTTGGTTAAGGATGGATGGTTGAGATTAAATTATAAAATAATTCAATCAAGGGTGGAAATTAAATAACATGTGAAGAGATAAGAATGACATGGATAAAGAGGTTAGGGCAAAAAAAGAGGTTGTTGGTGAAAATTAATAATTATAAAATTATTTAGCTTAGGAAGGAAAGTGAATAATTAAATAATTAAAGAAATTATTTAATTATATAAGAAGAGGGAAAGTTGACTTTTCAATTAAATAATAATTTAATTCAAAAAGTGGAAGAAAAAGACAAATTAGTAAATAATTAAATAAACAAGATTTATTTGATTATAGAAAAAGAAGATTGTGAATAATTGAATAATTCAAATAACTATTTAATTATAGTAAAAAAGGAAAATAATTAAATAGATAAGGTTTATTTAATTATAGGGGAAGGGGGACATTAGTGTCTTAAATAAATATAATTTAGTTAATTAATCAAAAGGAAGAAATAAAAAGAAAGAAATTAATTAATTAAATAATTAAGATGATTTAATTAGTAGAAGAAATATGATTTTAGACAATAACCAAATAATTAAAATTATTTAATTATTAAGGAAACAAGGGGTTGATGAAAAAAATATTGTTTGCAGCCAATGACAATTTTATTTGTCTACACATATATTTGATTTTCTTATCATATCTTCTAATAATAAGATCAAACCCTTCTACTCAAGCTCTCACTTAAGAAAAATTTAGTTAAAAACACTCTATTTCCCATAACTAAAATATGTTCTTGTTTCAATGATTTCTAGATTTGATTGTGTGAGAATTGATGCAAAAATTCTAAAACAATAATCCAAAAATCATTGAAAAATAATATTACTTATTGTGGAAGCTTGACATCATTAACCCAAAATATGATTTGATTATGATATAATAGAAAATGAAAGGAAGAAAGCTACATGGAAATTCCTCCTAAGCTAATCTTAGATGATAGTATTGTATAAATTTTAATATTTTATTAATATATAAAGAAGCACATATAAAATATAAATAAAATCATAGACAACACAAGTGTACATGGGGAACATCCTTTCCTTTTTCTGAGAAAATTTTAACACTCCAAAGCATTCTAATGTATTGTTCAATAAACTAAATACAATTATAATACACACTCAATGAAATCTTTTGCAATAGTATAATACATTATATGAATAAAATTAAATTTTACAATTTTCATCCAAATTTCTAAGGCCTAAATTCCTCATACTATTTTTAAAAAATGAGTAGCTCAAACATAATTTGGATTAATATATAGTTATTCCTAATGCTAGAAATTTTCACACTTGTAGTAGTCTTTCTAAAAAACCTCTTAACATTGACAAATTATTTTTTGAGTTCTACATCGCTTCTATATCATTCAAATCTAATTAAATACTATATATAATTTAATTTAATTTAATTTAATTTTAATTTTAATTACTTACATTAATGACAATGCTATAATTAATATAAATTAACTATACTTTATTAAATTCATTTCTTAAATTAACTTAAAATAATGGATTATTAAATATTTTTTATTGAATGAGATGTGTTTTGTATATTTTTATTCTTATGCATTATGTTCTTAGAAAAATGAAAAAGAAAACAAAAAGATAAAAAAGATATGTTGCATATCACATCTATTGACTAATGTGGAATTTGGAATAGCAAGCAATATTTGCTCATATTGTACCCCAAATTTTAGGGTAGAAAAATACTAATTATTTTGACGTGACATTTGTGGCTTGAAATCAATCTCATGTAAACAATATGTACTTTTTGAATGGAGATTTTGGACCACACTCCATTTTCCACCATTTTCCATTATAAGAAGAATCTTTGAAAAAACATCAATTCAAATTCACACAACTTTTAAAAAAGTCTTTCAATTTTATTTTCAATGTACTATAAAAATTCAATATTATATGTGATTTATGAACTTTAAAAAAGATAATCTCTTATAGATAAGATCTACCCATTTTAAGTTAAATATTTTATTTTGAATGAAGATTTTGTAGATCCCATTTTCTACCATTTTCCATAATAAAACGAAATCTTTTTGAAACATCAATTCACACAACTTTTAAAAAATCTGATTAGAAATTCTATATAGTTTTTTAATTGTACGAAAATCATACCCATGCTAAATTTCATGTTCTTTTAGGTCGTTTAATAAAGAAGATGAAATAATCAAATGTCTAAGGTCCAGATTCATTATTGGAGTGCACTTAAACCGTTCCGTACGGTATATGTGAAAGCTGCAAAATTATTTTTTAGCTTTGTCTACGATGATTTGTTGTAAAATTATTGCTACGATAGTCTAAGACAAAAAAAATAAGTATTGAAAAATTATTTTCACTTTCTAAATGCGAAAGTGTTAAATACAAAAAAGGATATATATATATATATATATATATATATATATGCGGATGTACATAGATATATATATACGGATGTACATATATATATATATATATATATATATATATATATATATATATATATATATATATATTTTCGGATGTACATAGATGGGTGATTTGTATAATTAAAAATACAAACCAATGGGATTTGATAATCATGGTCTGTTATTTTTTTTTTTTTATCTATATTGTATTTTTTTAAACAATTGATAATTTATCTATTTTAGATAAGAGTCTATGTTTATATTTAAATTTCATTCATTTATCCTTTATAATATATATGTATATGTATGTCTCATCATCTCAATATTGTAGATTAAAGGATGGACAACTTCCATGACAAGATTGTAGATAAAATATATTCAAAATGATTTTGCAATGTGTATAAACAACTTTCAACATGATTTTTAAAGGCATCAACTTGAAGTACTTGAAGAATGTAGCCATAACCTAGGTTCTAGTTCTACTTTAAATTTAGACAACGTATCAATATATAACTAGACAAGATTGTGTGCCCCCAAAATTGAGGTATAAACTAATTAAATACTATTTTTTTTACCCATGTATAGAAGGCTTAATGTAGTTAAAATCATTGGTTCCAATGAATTGATTAGATAAAAGAATCCACCAAGATATCCAATATGTTATCAAATGAATGAATAATTTATTATCATTATCATAGTTTTGCATGGTTTCATAAATAATTGAACATCATGACTTTAAATTTATCTATTACTAACGTAAAATATTTAAAGATTATGAAATATTTTTTGAGATAATGAGGTTAAGTAGATGATTTCAGCTTTGTTGATTTTTGGTTCTGAATTTTCTTGTTTGGTATTTATTCCTTGCAATAGCTCTTGATAAAGGATGGGGGGTCAAGGGTGTAGGAGTAAATATGAAAAATCACCTAATAATTAACTAATCATTAATTAATTATTAGGTTTATTTTACTTTATTCACTTAAGCTAAACTTATGAGTATTTTTTATTATTAGATTGAGTTATATATAGGTCATGTTTCCTCATAGCGTACATGAGGACACTTGTCGTAATATAACTTACTACTCACCTTGGGTTTCATCTAAGTTTTCTATATATATATATAATATCAAATGTCTTTTAAAATCAATTCTCTTCTCAAGGTTTTATAAGCATATTGATCAATGGAATTTTCTCTTTTCATGTGATAATCATTTTGGTTTTGGGTGAATTTTGGGAGCTGTGAACTTTCCTATCAATTCCAATATGATATCAGATATCCAAATCTATAGTTTTTTATCTAAATTTTGAGAGATCTAGCCATGAGGCAAAAATTGATTCATCCTATAGTGAAACAAAAATTACCATTGAGTCAAGAATTACCAAAATCCTTAAGATTGGTTGTTAATTTACCAAAATATAAGTAGTCACAAAAAAAGAAAAAAATAGCCAGCATAAATCTTAAGGAAAAATTCCATATAGTTGTATGTTATAAATTGTCACCCTTGAAAATTTCAACTTATGGTTTTCTCTCCCTTAAATTATGGGACCTAATTGAGCATTTAATTTCTTAAATTATGCATTTTATGGCTCATTTTTAGTATTTTTGGATCAATTGCAAGTGAGAAGCAATTGCATTTATCTAAGACCTTGCCCCCAACACTTATAAACCTAAAAATTAGGGCAAAGACACTCATGCCCTAGGCATGAGTGTCCCCGTATTTTGGCTCCAATTTCAAATATGTCAATCTTAGAAATTTAATATTTGTAATTCAAGTGTCTAAAGTTGGTAATCAAGATTTAATTTTAAGGAAATCAAATAAATGCCTCTAAATAGCTAGTTATTACATCATTTGAATATCAAATAGTAAGAGGTGACCATTAAAAGAAATTATTATCATCAACATTGTTCAAGATCAAGTCAAGAGCAACATTTCAGATCTTTATTGCAGTAATTCAAGATCCTAACATTATGCCAAATCCTATGTGAGTTTATGTGTGTTCATGTTATTATTGTTTTGTGAATGCTAACACAAACACTTTTGTAGGTCCCCAAGCAATCCAAGAATTCAAGAAAATCAATCAAGAGAGATCTAATTCCTTGAGGTGATGTGCATAACTTCATTCTTTCAAGGAAGCCATTGAAGGGTGGTGAGTTGTAGCACTTTGTGATTTCATCATTCCTTCCTATCCATTATAATTTTATCATTGAATTACCATTGTAAAAGTGAAAAAACTTACATGGGGTTCGACAGAGGCAAGCCCCTAAATGGCACACCTAAGTGCAAGAAATCAGGTCCACTTTTAGTGGAAGTGTCATTTTTTAGCTTTAAAATATCTACTAATTCATTTTTATAATAGGTACCCATTATAAAGTGGGTACTCATTCCAAAAAAATTTAAAAATAATAATCCATATTTTTCATTTGAATTTAGGCTTAAAAAAGGTATGGTAACCTAACCCTTAGCCTTAGACTTGCAAGTACAAGGTCATGACAACGTCAAGAGGGAAAGAAGACTATCAATATTTCTAATGATTTTATTTTTTAAATTATTTTGTGAAATTAAAACCCATTATAGATGAGACTGTCTAGATTTTAAATATGTATTTTTTTTACAATTGGATTATTATTTTCATTTCAAACTAGTCCATAAACTTGCAATAAATTTTTTTATTTTTTTACATTTAATATATATATACATATGTATGTATGTAAAGGATCTTCAGACAATTATTTTTATTTTAAAAAATAAAAAATAAAAAAATGATAATTTTAGGTCTATTTATGCTTGGCGTACACAAGGGGTTTCTAAAAAAGCAATTACATCCAATAAAAAAATATTAATAATAAAATATTCAAAAAAATTACAAAAAAAATCCTAAAAAATATTGTCTTACAAATATTTTCCCAAAAGGATTTAGATAAATACTTTTATTTTCGTCAAAGTATATGGTTGACATACACATGCATGGTATGGTCTTGAAAAAAGTGACTTTTAAACAATGGTTTTTAGACATATGTATTGAAAATCAATTTGTATCATTTGGGTATTAAAAAAAATTACATATGTAGAAACTAGACTTGAGTAATACATTTCATATTACTAAATTTTTTAAATATTCAATATTTAAGTGCTTCGAATTTGTAGGTTGAATGTGAAAAATTCTAAAACATTAGGAAAAACACTTCCACTTTTTGGCCAAAAATTTGACTCAACTTCTTGGATTGTAACCCTTCCTCTCTCTTTGAAAGTGTGGGTTTTAGGTTTGAAGTAGATTAAAGAAAGTTTGAAGACCATTTTTTCATTGTTGCAATCAAAACCCTACATCTTGTCAACTCACGGAAACTCTCCTAAAAAATTATCCAATAATGTTCTAACAAATTTGCAGACGAGAATCTGAAGCTTAGATCTAGTATCAAAGGATTGCAAAAGAAGATCTAAAAGAGATCTACAAGGACACTCATTCCCTATATGTCTCTATCCTACAAAATAAACTTCAAATTCACAAGACAAGTGCATAGGACTATCTTTTTAGATCTATTGTCGAAATTATTGTTACAGTTTTCTAGTTATCATAATCTTACATTTTTAGTCTAGGGAACATAGATTCATAGAATTTTTGGGGAAATTCAATTCCAATCAATTTCCAAGACTCAAAAGGATTAAATCTAGGTTTGTTTGACTCATCTTTTATGGTTGAAAGTCAATCTAATTTCCTTGTTGATTGCATCATAATGAAATCCTAGAAAAAGTGGAATTGACCCTAGGTTTTGGACATTAAACTTAAGGATTCCTTTTTTCTACATTTCATTTTGGTAAACCTGACATGTTCACATTACTTCTAAAAGTTTCCATAATTTACACTAGATCTAGGTTTTGCATTGCATTATATTACATTTCTCATTTAGGGTTTCATGTTTGCATCATAAAAAATCCAAAAAATTATATATCATATTACATTAAAAGTTTGCTTTAGTCATTTTTAGATCATAATTATATTCAAATTGCATTTCATAGGTTGTTAAAGTATAAAATTGTTCATTGCATTCAAATTACATCTTTAGTTTAGGTCAAAAAGTGAAAAATTACATTGTTTTCTTTCAAAATTGCATCAAATCATCATTTTTAGAGTTTTACATCATGAAATCATCAATTAGTTTATATTGGATCAGAAAATTGCATTCAAAATTGTTATTTACTATTCAAACATTTTTTAACATTGTTATCAATGGAGAAAGCTCGAGTTTGAGCTTTGTTTGCTAAAAATGAAAGTATATGGATGAGGTGCGCTTACCTGAGCTAAAATTGCTCAATTTCTATTGTTATACAATCATTTTTGTCACATAAAAGCCTCTATTCGAGCTTCAAAAAAAACAAATGGTGGCTATGAAACAAGATGAACAACAACAAAAAAAAGAGAAATGAAACAAAAATGGTCAAAAACATGTTATGGCCGCGGCCTTCTATCACAAAATGGCTTTCAAAAGATGTGGAGAAATCAAATTTGGTTTACAAAAAATGCATTATCTGTTATTTTCTACATTTTTCATCAAAAAAATGCCAAGAATTAGCCCAGAGCACCATTTTTATGTGCTCTCTTCAAACCCTATGGTGGCAGAAGAACATTATGGAGAAGCTCAAAGAAGAAAAAGGAATATTCTTTTACTCTTTTCCCATTCTTTTGTTTAGGGTTTGAACCCTATTGGAGACCGATGGGATTTTTTCCCATTGTTTTAAAAAATGAAACACATTTAATGTGTTATGTGGGCCGAAGGGTGAACTTTATGACTTAGGCACGTTTTCTTATATTGAACACATATGCGTTGTGTTCTAAAAAAGTGCTAAGTACTCCAAGAGGAAACATGTGACACCTTTAAAATGTGATATGCCTTCAAAATGAGCCTTCCAAGATGTGTGGAATCCCTTATGCCCATATAGGCTGAATTATTTGTCCTTTGTTTTTTTCTTTGAAAATCAGGAGAGTGTTGACCAAGTGATTGAATCTCAAGTGCAGAAATGAAAATGAGTTAGAATTTTCCTTGGAGGGGTTTTATTGTTTACTTAAATTCTTTTACATGTTGATCTATCTTTTGTTTAACATCTTTATCAAATGTCAGAGCATGATTTGGTGATTTATGGAAATCAGTTTGTACTTTATGATACAAATATTGATGGGTAGGGCCTATTTTACTGCATTGTTTTCAAATGTAAATAGTTTGGTTAAGTGATATTGTGTAGATCCCTTAACCAAATTAATATTTAAATGAAAAAATAAGTCTTGTGTTTTCAAAACACATAAGTATGAGCTCAGGTTGTGGGAAAATTATGATTATGAACATGAGAAGTGTGTGAGTTGTAATTTAGGCTGTTTTGAGAGAAATGATTGTTTGGAGGGATTATTTTGTCACACCTTCAATGTGACCTTAACAACTTGACTTTTCTACATTTAGAGACCTTTTGAGGGTTTTTAGGCTTGATTTTCATAACCTTCTAGATGGACATGTGTGGGAGGGGTTGGTTTTTTTTTGCTTAAGTAACTTCAATCTTTGTTATTAAAGTTAGTTCTTTCTTTCCAGCAGAGTGATAGCTTGGTTTTGGAGTTATCTTTTTTAGTAGGAGTATTATTGTAACTCAGATGGACTTGTGATATAGTTGAGTAGTTTGAATCAATAAAATAGAACATTTACCTTCTCATTTCATGTTTTATGGTGTGTGGTTAATGATTGATCAAATTGTTTGTGAAGTTTACCTTTCCTTGTAATCATGTCTCATGTTTAAGCACCCATTTAGCAAAAAAAGCATTGTTATAGGTTATAAGTTGTGTTAGTTAATCCAAGTGTTGTTAGTTGTGAATTTCTTGTTTTCCTTCTAAGATTTTTTCTTTAAAACCTCCTTATAAATTACTTAAATGTGAAATGCATATGAAAATGAGTTGTGTGAACAAGGTTTTATGACAATGTTTTGAATGTGATGGGTTGTTTATACGTTTTAGTCAGTTTCAGTACATCACCCTTAACAGTTCAAGTAAATGTTCATTTTTTATGCATCTTTTACCCTTTTTCTCATAAATCATTAGTTAGGTGGCATCAAAAGGGGATCCAACCCATAATCTAGAGGTCTACTTTCAAAATAAGACACCCACAACCTAAAAGTAGTCCCATGTTACATCCAAAGTTGTTGACTTCTTTCACAACTTGGCACAAGGGGTGCAAATTTGCACCACTAACAAGTGTATGTAACTAATGAGTGACCTAGAGTTTGACCTAAGATTTATGTAACTAATACAATGGAAATGAATGGAGTGGAATGGTAGATAAAAAATAAGCAATTTTGTAGTTTGATGCGATGATTACAATTAGGAGTTGATCCAAAATGAGACCACACCAAGGTTTCCCAAAAAACTTTCCAACTAGAAAATGTGGTGTACAACTTGTTAAATGCATTTTACTGTCTTGAAAATGTGGTGCACAATTCTCAACAAATGTGGTGCTTTGTTTTTGTAGTTGCAATTTTTAGTGATAGATGTAGTGAATAGTGTTTTTTCCCTAGTTTGAGTGTTTTTGAATGATTTTTTGTTTTGGTTTTTCTGAAATGTGATGGAAAACACAGAAACAATCTGAAAACAAGCCTTGGGTATTTGGCTATCCAAATTTTGTGACTTTAATATGTATTTTATAGGGCTATTCACAATAATTTCCATGGGTCTAAATACAATTCAAAGAAACGTCACATACATAAAAAAATTCCTACTTTAAAGTCAATGGCCAATGGTAGCACTTGTAGGCCGACAACTTGGAATCTCCTTCGACCCAAGTGGAGGGACTCCTTCAGCGGGTGTATGTGTTAGGATTCAAGCAGATCAATGTAATAAACATTAATAATTCTATGGAGATTAAATAACCCAAAAGTAACATTGAAGAATAACACAAAAGAGATCAACATAGAAATTTAATGTGGTTCACCTAATATTGGCTACATCCACAAAAACTTAGCCACCCAATGATTTTATCATCTAGTGCAAAATAGATTACAATCTCACAAATTACACACACCGCAACTTACATCCTACTTGCTTATAACAAGCTTTTTGGAAGTTTCCAAAATTGGGGTTTTATAAAGTCATTATTTTCATTTAACATGTTAGTGAGAAAATAAAAAAGGATATGCTACACTGTATAATATTTTCATCATCAATCGTCACATATCAATGATCTCCCGGATGTGGAGACTAATTAGGCTCCACACCAAACAATCTCCCACTTGGAGACTGATCCTAGATGACACTGTTGCACATGTAGATCCCATTAGATTACAATTTTGGCTAGCTTCTTATGTCCACCATTATCAGTTGTTAAGGCCAACAAAAACTAATGAAGAAATCAGTTTCTCCCATGTAATTTCCTTTTTGAACATATCTGCAAGATTCTCACTTGTGTGAATTTTTTCCAGCTTCAACTGCCCATCCTCCAAAATTGTCTGGATGAAATGGTATCTGATTTGTATGTGCTTAGTTTTTGAATGCAAAGTCGAGTTCTTGGAAAGATGAATGGAACTCTAGCTATTAGTGTATAGAGATCTATCTTCTTTTTGTTGTCCCAATTCCTCTAGAAAATGTTATAACCAAATCATCTCCTTGTTGGCTTCTATAGCAACAACATCCTAACCTTTAGTGGTTGAAAGCACAACGTTTTGCAGTATTGAAATCCAATTTACTACAATACCAGGTCTCCTACTATAAAAACATACCAGTACTCCTCTTGCTATCAATATCACCTGCTTGATGAGAGTCAACATATCCTTAAATAGAGAGAAAAATTTGTTCCTCCAAAACATAGTTTCTTTGAAGTAGTACCTCTCAAGTATCATATAATCCATTTTACTACATTCCAATGTTCCATTCTTGGATTGCACATAGAACTGCTCACAACTCTGACCATATGTGATATATCCAGCTTTGTGCATACCATTGCCTACATCAAGCTACCAACTAATAATGCATATGATATCTTAGACATTTTGTCTTCCTCCTCTTGTGTCTTTATACACATCTCCTTATTCAACTTAAAATGACTAGGAAAAGGTGTACTAATTGCTTTTAAATTTTGCACGTTAAACCTTTTCAACACATTCTCTACATACTCAGTTTGAGACAAAAATAATTTTTTGTTTGTCCTATCCCATGTGATCCTCATAGCAAGGATTTATTTTTTTGCACCCAAATCCTTCATAGCAAATGAATTTTCTAATTTCTACTTAAGTTCATTAATATGTACCGCATGTTAGACTGACAACAAGATTTTCATCAACATAAAGAAATAGAATAATATAGTTTCCACTATCCAATTTCTTAAAATAAACACAATAATCAGAATGACATCTTTTGTAACCTTGTTCAACCATAAAACTATGAAATTGCAAATAACATTTCCAAGGTGCTTGCTTCAGGCCATACAAACTCTTCTTTAACCTACACAAAAATTCCTCCTTACCCTTGACCTCATATCCTTGTGGTAGTTGCATGCGTATTTCCTCTTCCAAATCCCCATGGAGAAATGTTTTTTCCACATCTAGTTGTTCAAGATGCAAGCCTTCCATAGCCACAAAACTTAGAATAGTTCTAATAAAATTCATCTTTACAACTAGAAAAAATATTTCATCAAAAACTATACCTTTTTTCTATGCAAAACCTTTTACCACGAGTTTGGTATTATATCTTTTCTTGCTTCCATCTTATTCCTTCAACCTTTAGACCCATTTATTTGGAAATTCTCTTTTACCTGCATGAAATTGGACTAAGTCCCAAGTCTGATTTTGTAGCAAGGAATCCATTTCCTCTTTCATGCCTAGCTGGACCACAACTTTTGGGGATCTACTTGCATTGCTTCTCCATAACCTTTAGGTTCACCAAAATCAATTAACAATATAGAATATAATGATGGAGAAATTATTTTTGGAGGTCTAGTTATCCTTGTAGAATGTCTAACACTTGCAAGATTCTGTGGGATAACTTCTTGTTGCTGAGCATCAGGTACCACTGGCATTTTATTTTTTGGAATCTCATCTAGCACCACGCATTCCTTTTTGGAATGTTCATGCTTCTTTTCTTGTAGTTGATCCTTATACATAACCTTCTCATTGAATATAACATCTCTGCTCCTAATGGTTTTATGATTTTTGTAGTCCCATAACCAATAACCAAATTCATCTACTCCATATCCAATGAAAGTACATTGTTTAGAATTAGCCTCAAGCTTGGTTCTATTTTCAATATCAACATGGAAAAAATTCATAACCAAAGGCTTTAAAAAATGAATAGTTTACCTTTTACCCATCCATGCCTCCTCTGCAATTCCACCATTCAAAGGATTTCAAGTTCCCCTATTTATTAAATAAACAATAGTATGTATAGCATCTGCCTAAAATTGTAAAGGTAGTCCAACATGCAATCTCATGCTCCTTGCATTCTCGATAATGGTCCTATTAATCCTCTTAGACACACAATTTTCTTGTGGGGTTCCAAGAACCATTTTCTACCTACGGATTCCATTATATGAATACTAATTCTTAAATTATGTGTTGCAATAATCACCTCCATTATCATATTTGAGAGACTTCAAATTTTTCCCCATCTCATTCTCAACCAAAGTTTTCCACTTTTTAAAAGTTTCAAATACTTCTAATTTTTAATTTAGGAAATATACCCATGTTTTCCAAGTTGCATCATCAATAAAAGTAACATAATAGCAAAAGCCACCAAGAGAAGATACCTGAGCATGTCCTCATACATCTAAATGCACAAGCTCCAATTTATCACTCTTCTTCTCTTTCCCAACTTTGAGAAATCAGACTCTTCTATTTTCCATAAACACAATTTTTGTAGAACTCTAAGTCAATCTGCTTTAGACCTACTAGAAAATTTCTGCAGTGAAGGATCTTCGTCCTTCTCTCACTCATGTGCCCAAGACTATGGAGCCACAATTTTGTTTTTGTCCCTGCAGCAAGTGCTCTAACTATCTCATTAGAAATTATTTCTGTAGAATCTAAGGTAGAATAAGTATTATTAGTACATAAATACAATGCTCCTACCTTTTCACCTTTAGCTACTACTAATGCACCTTTAGTGACTTTCCAGACTTTGTCTTTAAAGGTAATTATGCAACCTTCACTACCCAGTTGCCCTCCAGAGATTAAATTTATTCTCAAATTTGGAACATGCCTTACCTCTTGTAGCAACCATTCATTTCCATTTTGCAACTTGATTTTTTTTTTCCTTTTTCGACAATATAGTAGGGTTCATCATCACCCAAATATACCTATCCAAAATCACCTTGAACATAATCTACAAAATATTTTCTATGGGGTATGGCATGAAATGAAGCCCTTGAATCTATTACCCATAAATCATTAGCATTATCTAAAACAAAAATTAAAGCATCTTGTAATTTATTACTTGAAACATTAGCTTCCTTACTGTCATTATGTTGGTCACCTCCTTTATTTCCCTTGCGAGACCAATAATTCTTCTTCAAGTGTCCTGGATTTCCACAGTGCTAGCAATCCATTTTTCCTCTAGATTTAGATCTTTTCCTTTCTTTGACTTCCCTTGTGATTTCCCATGATTTTTTGGGCTTGTTCATCTCTCTGTTGTTTTTCCCCCATTATCTGTGTAGTTAAAGTATTACCTGATGTTCAATTCTCACCTATTATTTTTTGTCACATTTCCTCAGTAAGGATAACACCAACAACATCATCAAATTTCAATGTATTTGAACTAGAGACAGAGTTACTTATAGCCATTACAAAGCTATTCCAACTTTCTGGAAAAGAACATAAAACCAAGAGAGCCCTCACCTCTTTCTCAAAATTCACTTTTACGAAAGTTAACTGATTTGTAATTGTATTAAAATCATGTAAATGATCTTTCATAGATCCACCTTCAATCATTTTTAGATTAAAAAAATGCTTCATGAGAAATACCTTATTTGAGGCTGAGATTTTTTCATATAATTTAGCCAAATGTTTCATCAAATGCATTGTCTGCTTCTGTTATATTGAACACCATAGATGGTGGCGGGCACAACCGAATGGTTCCCAATGCCTTTCTATCTAGAATCTCCCATTCTTCATTGAACATTGTAGCATCTTTCTTTTATTTTCCTTTCAATGGCTGCCATAGATCCTTTTGGTATAGATAATCTTCCATCTACATCTTCCATAATTGATAATTTTGGCTGTTAAACTTCTCAACCTTGAATTTTCCTTCTTCCATTGCTCCCACTCAAATCTAGAGGTTTCCTACCAATCAACAAAAATACATGCAACTTTGATACTGGTTGCTAGGATTTAGGCAGATCAAAGCAATAAACATTAACAATTATATGCAAATTAAATAACATAGAAATAACAATGAAGAATAACACAAAAGAGATCAACATAGAAATTTAACATGGTTCACCCAATATGGACTACATCCATAGAAACTCATCCATCCAGTGATTTTATTATCTAGTGCAAAATAGATTACAATCTTGTAAATTACACACACCATAACTTACATCCCAACCACTTATAACAAGCTTTTTGAAAGCTCCCAAAATTAGGGTTTCATTTTTTTCATTTGACATGTCAGTTGGAAAAGCTTGATGTCTTAATGGGAATTTTTTTTCTGGGGGCTTCGCCGCTAAACCCCCACTCAGCAACTGGCCTGACCTCAAACCTCGACAAGGGTAGATTACGAGTGTACAATATTTGCATGATCAATCACCACATATCAATAGTATGCACTCTTATCTTGTGATAGAGGAAAAATAGGGGTCTCTAGTATTGGACGGATGACCCAATCACCCTCTCCCGAGAAAGCTACAAGTGAAAAAGGTAGCTTATACTATTTTAGGGATTTTGGTCTCATCTCAAGGGAGCCATATGGCGAGTAAAAATTATTTGGGGTGTAACGTGCATCCCTTGCACTAAGAATGACACTAAGAAACTCAATCCATAAGGGTGGGCCTCTAACTAGTTTTTCTTTTAGTCACTACTCGAGGACTTCACAAGTATCATGAGCATCCAACAAGCCACTTAAGTCTTTAACCAATCCTACTAGTGGTACTAAAAATACCTCACGTAAACATGGGTAGCTTGTAATTTCAAATGAAAACCATACAACAAAGGCTAATGGCAGTTTGGGCTTGACTTTAGTCTTACCCTTTTATATAGCAACCTAAGGGAAAAATTGCTTTGGGTCGCCAATGAGTTCTTTGTATGGATTTGTCTCAAGGGAAATCCCTATCTAAAGGGTTATAACAAAATTGAGACAAATACAATGTTTTTGATCTCCAACGTCATACAAAGATGTGAGGAGAGAGCATACACATGTAATTTCTCACACTAGAAAATGTTCATCAACCTTTAGAAAACCAAATGTGTGGTGTGACAATTTGCAAGTGTTAAGAAGTGTATTTGATTCCCAAGATCACATAAAGTGTGAGGGAAGAGCATACAAAACTCAAAACAAAAATAATATCATAAGACAAAGCAAACAATAGTTATTTTTAATTCCAAAATTCAAATGTGACAACTCCAAAGACACTTGGCTCTTTTTAATCCAAAAATGAGTGAAAATGCAAGTCCTTTTTAACCTAATGAGTGTAGATAAAAGTTTTTGTTCTTTTTAGCCCAATGAGTGTAGATGCAAGCTGTTGTTCTTTTCAACCCAATGAGCGAGGATGCAAGTTGTTCTTTTTAGCCAAATGAATTTGAATACAAATTGTTTTTCTTTTTAACCTAATGAGTGTGACTTATCAAAATATATTTTTTATCAAAATAAAAATTTTCCTATCTTAAACAAGAATAAACAACAATATTTCAAAAGATAAGTTAGTAATTACAAATAAATAATTATCCTCCAAATGCAAGCCACACATTATGAACTAGAAATTAGTAACAAAAAAAAAATCTAATCTACCAAATGGAAAAAGCATAGAATGAAAAATTTCTAATTAAGACCCTAATTAAAAAAATTAGGCAAACACGACTCAGAATGGCATAGATGTGGCTCACTATTTTGGAATA
>VDFB02017346.1:0-46591 GCA_007258455.2 Sequoia sempervirens
CATCCATCTCCACCTTTCTCTCTCTTCCATCACTTCACTTCATTCTTCTCCACCTCATCCCACCTCATTTTCATTAATTGCTCAACTTATTTCCTAAAAAGGAAAACAGTACTTTCTCCACAATCTTTGCAACAAATCCTCCACACATTTAGGTATGTGCGCATTAATTGCTATATCTTAATTGTATTTAAGTGCATTCATTTAATTGTTGTACGTTAGTATGGACATTCACCATAGCCTGCCAATATTCCCTACCCCTATCAAAATCATCATCTCGCATGTGAGGACACATGCCCAAATTTTGGTTGGGGGGAAGGAAAAAGATGTGAATATTTTTCCCACGTGTTAGTCCATGTTGGTCTACGTCAGCAAAATTTAAATTGAGCCAATTTGAAATCTGAGTGAGAGGATGGCTCGCATGTGTGAGGTGACACCAACTATTGTCGCCATTTCTCTCCATCATAGATTTCCTTTATTACTCCTTCCTTACCATTATTGACCTTGTTATATTTCAAGTTGCAAACAAAACGTAAATTAGAAAGGGAAAATTCAGTTGACATTGGCATTGGAAATTTAGCAAGTGTTGCAAGAAGGTAAATTTGGTTTTCAGATGAGAATTTCAGGAAGGAAACCACAAAGTGTTTGTTTGATTGCAGACAATGGGGGGTGGGTTAATTTGAAATGAACCCACGGTGCACAATGTATTATTGCAGGATGCATAGTACCTAGTTGAATTCAGAAACTGTGGCTGGTTAGACTACTTCCTAAAGTTGGATGATGAAGACAATGCACTAGAGTTTTCCCAAACATTGTCTAAAGGGAAGGCCATGGTAAAAGGGCTAGAGGTCATGGTGACTGAAGAAAGAATTGAAGAATTCATAGGCTTACCTGTCGATGGTGAAAATTACCCTACTTCCAGAGATGCTAGATCAGCTAGGGCCAAATTTACAAAGCCATGCGACCCTCCATTGAGCATAGATAAATAGGGTGCGAAGAGAATGTCTTTTCCCAAGCCATGGAAGCAGATAGTTGTTTATGTCATAAAATATATCACATGTGAAGGTTGCTAGTTGAATTTTCATTTTGTGCACTTCAAGCTTTTGAATCACATGAGGCACAAAAGGAGGATGAATGTGTCGAATGTGCTATACAACCTTCTTTCAATCATGGCAGACGAGACTCAAAAAGGTAGGGACAATTATATCTCCCACCATTGTCTGATTAAATTGTTAGTTGAGAAGTCTTTGCATGCTATGTTTGGAATGATCTAGGAAGAATTCATAAAATTTGATCAAATTAGACCTGAGCATTTGCAACCTAGGGTTTTACCCTAGCCTCGTAGGTCTAGCAGAAAATTGAGCATGGCTGAAGCCACTCTTGGTTCTTCAACCTCTAGCATAGGCCCGAGTGTAAACCCTCCTGCAGCAAAAGAAACCATAGAAATTAGCTCTTCTGGGATAGAGCACTTAGACAAAGAAAGTTCCTCCCCAAATTCTAATGATGATTCCACTTGGAATCCTAATGAAAACTAGGGCACAGAAGAGAGAGGTAGCAATGAGAAAAGGAAAAGCTAAGAAGTAGCCAACAAAAAAAGAAGTACCAAGCTCTCAGAAGTGGAAGGCTAACACTATTCATCCTGCATCCAAAGAAAAACATGAAAGCCCTCCCAGAAAATCAAGACCAATCAGGCCAACCTTTAGTATGCCTCCATAGGAAAGCCCTAAGTCTAGAGAAATATCATCAGGGGACATAGAAGCTCCAATGGGGCAAGTGAATGTTGAGGAAGAGGATATTTTAAAACGACAACAAACATAACATTGGCAGATCTTGCTGACATTGTAGAACAAGTCAAAAATCAAGGGTATGAGGAAAATCAAGATTTCCTGCAACAAGAGATCCTGTAGCAAAATCCAAAACAAGAACAGGAGTAGAAGCCCCTGCAACCAGAATTGACAGGACAGCCTGAATCCTTGCAGCCGGTACCATACGAAGAGCAAGAATCGTCAAAAATGTTGGTAGGAATACACACCCCCAAAATTTTTCAATGCACATGGTAGCTATGCATTTATGGAAAGATATGCAAAGAAGAGAAGAGGAATGGAAAGAAGAAAAATGCAAGTTGAAGAAGGAAATTCAAAAGAAAGATGAGGAGCTTGAAGACAAGGATGCAGAAATTGCTACCCTAAAGAAGAAAGTGGATGATATATTTTAGTACCATAGATTTTGAATGCAGACCCCTCAGATTTGTACCTGCATTGGAGAAATATCTCTTTTAATGAGGGTTATAGTTGAAGAGACTGCTCGGAATTTTTAATGCTTATAGTTGCTTCCCTGATGAAAAATTTGTTGTGTGAGTTTATTTTATGATCATGACTCTAAGACCATGATTAGAATCCATTGTTGTATTTTGGGGATGTCAATTCAGGGCATTCATGTCTGAGTGCAAAGTGAGGATTAGTTAGGGGACATAATATGGGGCTTATGAAATGGAATCCAACATCCCTTTGCCCATCAGGGCTAAATCAAGGGATCCAAGGGACATTTATTAGGAATGGCTCATAATGCTTCTCAGACCTAGCTATGGTAATAGGATTATGCCTTGGATAGAAGCAATCTATAGTGAATATGAGGCAAATGCAAAAGCAAAAGAGGAAATTGTGAAGAGATGCCTCTCACAAAGATGGAACAACCTAACTGATGAGCTAAAGTAGGTTGAGCCTCATTCCATCCAGAACTATGTTGTAGAGCTCTTAAAAGAATTGACAGATATATTCACATTGGAAGGACAAAAGGGAGATTTTGGCTTCCCTTGACTTTTCAGCCACCTATCCTAATGCTAGCCGTACCAAACTTAGGAGTTTCCTTTATGATATTGATGTAGAAACATAGATGGAGCAAGTTAGTGATTGGGAGGACTCTATTGGAGATCTGATTTAAGGCATATGCGGGATCATCATGGAAAAAAAGGCCCTTAGTGGCAGGTGAGGAAAAGGTAGCAGTATTGACAATTTGACATAAAATTTTGAATAGTTATCATTATTTCAAAAATATACAGAATAGAATGCCTTAAATTGAATGCGGTTTCTAAGCTACACAAGTTTATTTTTAAAAATATTTAGGTGAAAATTTGAAATTTCCAATGCAATAGTACTTAAATTTAAGGAAAAATAAGAGTAGGCGTCTGTCTAGCCACCCTAACCAAATAAAATGATAATATTTTATAATATTTTAGACATAAATAAAGGACTCATGTGTCCGGATATGATGCATATTGTTTTGCTTGTTTTCCAAGTAAATAATTAATTATGAATTTTTTATTACAACTTTTTAAAATACCAAAAAAACTTCGTATGTCGACCATATAACTTGGTCAAAACTTCATGAAATTCATTTTCTTTTTTAATCCTATATGTATGAAACATAGAGATATGATGCATATTTTGGATTCAAAAATATATTCTCATTAGAAAGCTATAGATGTTTTTCTGATATTAATCAATCGGGACTTCCTTGTAATTCAAATAGAAAATGAATAATAATTATTTATTAAATTCAAAGTAAAGCATAATTTATATTTGTGGAAAGTTGAGAATCTCCTTTAAAAACCCTTTCATTTCATCAATTTTGGGTAAAAAAAAGTCGTCAGCCACATACCCTACAAAAACCCATCATATCGCCACTTTTTGGCCCATCATGATCTTGCACATACCCTTCACGCATAGCAAACACTGATGTGGGATAGTTGTCAATTGTAAATTATTTCAGAGCATTGATCAAGTAGAAGAACAACCCTTCCCCTGCTAGAGGACTAGCAAAACCTTAGGTTGGGGGGGAGTGATGAGTCTAGATTATGGTCTAATTTTGGGTAGAATTTATGATTTAGTTATTGAAGTTATCATGGACTTTGATGTTAAATATTGATACTTTTATAATATTTCCTCAAACTATAGACATTGGGCCTAATCCTATTTCTTTAATGATATTGACATGATATATGGACTATCTATATTAATCCTACATGTGGTTAATGAATGTTCTTTAAGGTGGTTACATATATGTAATTATTGTGTGTACTAACACTGCCATGCAGATATAATTTGAGGATGCTAAATTGAGAAAGACACCGCTAGCTGGGCATGTACCATAATGTCCAGATTCCATGCGCGCATAACCGCCTCTCCACTTTCTTTGTTTTCCTAAAGTGGCGTCCTCCCAATTTGTGGAGTTGACTGCCCTACTTAGTTGATAGTATAAATAAGGATTTGATGCTCCTTCTCAGGAAGGTTGCACGATTTGATATTGTACTTGCATTCTAAAGTTTTCAGTAATACAATTATGCTACTCTCTTGTACTCATGAATTCCAATGAATAAAATGAAGTTCTAAGTTTGAGTATTTGAGTTTACATTAGTTTTAGAGGATACTTATCCAAGGGGGCCCACTTGGTGAGTAATATGTTCTTTATTTTAGTGCTACTTTATGTTCAGTAATTAGATAAGAATCTAGCACCGACTATTCCTGCAACCACTAGAATTCCATTCTATGACTGTTCCTACAACCAAATCAGACAAAGTAGTCTCCTGTTTGTTTGCTCAAATTTTCATTTTTGTCATGCATTTCAGCTTAATGTAGTTGTTGGTTGATGATCAGTATTTTTGTTATTCCTTTCCAAGCAATTTACTTTCAGCATTGTGTCTTTCTTCGTTGTAGAATGAAAATGGCTACTTTGGGTTCCTAATGTACATACTATGCTGACCCATTTCAAGTTGGCATCCTTGGATTGACAAGTTAAATGCACCTTTATGATGATTGAAATAGCTATTCAGGTTAGATGTCCAATCTCTTAATCACGACTGTAAAGCCCTAGTTGTTAAATCATTGTAGGAGGCCAACAATCATGAGTTTAGTTACAAATTAGTGGATTAATTGACTCAATCTAACTATGAGGTCAAGAGTTGAACTATCAATTGATAGATCATTTCACTCAATTTGACTAAGAAAAAGGCGACCTTCACTCAATAGAGGTGGCACATAACTACCATCAATCAAGGATTGATGAGATAGTGATGACACTTGCGTACTTCAAGTCAAGGTGTATACATATCATTAGTAGCTATTTAAGTAAATTATTCTTAAATATCCTATGTAAACTTATTAAATGGGTGCAATCACACTTAGCATATAGAAATATCTAAGGTGTGGTAAATATTACACCAACATCCCCATAAGTGCAACTTGGGAGAAATGAGAAAACATAAATGGGTCATCACAACAAGGTCATGTTAAGCACCCATGTGCAATAAGTTACCCCAAAAGAAAAGAAATAAAAAATTCACAAGAAAAGATCTAATTTAAGGATTGAAGATGAATGAATAAATCTAGAAGTTTCTCATGTACCTTGATGTAAATGCTAGACTATGGATGAAATCAATCAATGAGATTAAGTACTATGAATATTTGAGAACTTTGACCATAATGAATGGTTCTCAAATTGAAATTTGAATTGATGTGAATTAGATGCAAAATTTAGAACAATTTACTATATATGAATATCTCTCAATTGAATATGTGATTAAAAGTGAATCAAAAGGTTTCAAGTCATAAGCACAATGTGGTGGAGAGAAAAATAAGATTCAAAAGAGCTAATACAATTCATTGTGAAATTTCATCAAGATAGAGGTAGAAGCACAATGCATCTCATGCGACCACTACTAATCCCACATTATCTCATGCTATGTAGAACACTACAATCCATGGATCAAGCATCCTATTAAAATAACATTATTTTAGTTTCTTATTATAAAATACTAATGCACTATCCCTCCAAAGACAATTTCATACATATTATAACACTTTATAAGTTGAGTGAAATTACAATACTTGTTATATTTTATAGGTTTTCAAAGTGTCCAAGAAAAGGACAATATGTACTAAAAGTATAATTCTACATTAGAATGAGAAAATAGAAGGTACCACTACAAAGTACACAAAAATCATGCACTTTAAAAACAATGACACAAAGTTCATTTGAGCAAGTTATGGCCCTCCAAGGGTCTCGAAATGAGAATTATTTAAAAAATTTTGAGAAAATGTGACTTATAGAAAAATAGGCATCATGAGAAAAACCAATTACCTCACTATGAAGAGCATGTAATTATTTTTTAAAAATATTTCTTACAAAAACTTTCATATGGCTACAAAAAGGCCTCTCAATGTTGGCTTTCAAAAGTGAAAACTACAATGGTGAGGGTGATATACTATTTGTGGTTGATGAGAAGCTTGTGGGTACATTGTTGTAAGAGTTGGTATAGAATAACTCTACACCATGCAAGATTTGGCTAAATATTATAGCCACCCAAGATCTAGAAACTTCATGAAAACACAAGAGAGATCAATATGCAATGCTCAAGATTGCAATGGAATTGATTATCCAAGAATTCAATATGACAATATGATTTACACATGAGACCACTTGGTTATATGGCCAAGGTGAGACATAGGATTAAACAGGATTATGACAAGTGTCTTAATCCTATGTCATGTGACAACATATCATAACTACCTAGGACACATGTGTTAAAATTCAAAAGATAAGATAAAATCTAATGACAACTAACACCTTCTAGAAAGATTCTTTCCTAGGACCTAAGTGAACTTAACATGTAAATAAGTCCCCTAAGTCCCTAGTAATGAATTAACTAGGTACAAGAATTTATTTACACCAACACCCCCCCTTAAGTGCAAATTAGGAGTAGTTGATTATTATGAAAATGACACAAAGATGGGTCCTAGCTATGAGGCCATGTTAGGTACCCATGTACAAATGCAAATGCAATCTCTCACAATCGGAGAAAAGGAGAAACCCGATGGGACAAAACTCCTCCCCAAAAGGGAGATGAAAAAACAAAAATCTCTAAATGAAGAATGGGGAAATTTTATCTCAATGAAGAATGAGGACAAAACCTCATGAGAGGAAAAAGTCCCCCCATAAGAGAAGTAGAAGAGAGACCATGTAGCCCCCCCTCAATATTGAGTTTCCTACAATGATGATATAAGCTTGACTTTAAATGTTGAAGATGATCCAAAAATATCGAACAACGTTCCTCCCCTTAGGAAGAAACAAAACCAAGATGGTATGCAAGATGTGTGATGTCTCTGAAGGATGCTCAAGTGTCTCCATGTCAATGTTAAAAGTTGTCACACTTCAAGCAAGCATTCTAGGCCACACTGATGAAGAAGACAATCCAGAATCTCCTCTAGAAATTATTGTAGAACACAATCCAATGACAAGAATACCTCCTCTAAAGACAAAGAAGCCTCCTCCAAATGTTTTCCAAAAGTATCCACACTCATGTCAAATTGCAAGGGATGATCATGTAGAGAATGAACAAGAGGGTCAGAGTGTTCCCTCACAACAACTAAAGAAGGATCATCTCCACCAAAGAGAAGATGAATGCAATCAATGATGTCTCTCGAATATGAAATGAAAGACTCACAAAAAAAAACTAGCAATGTTTTTCAAGTACTCATCCCAAGTAGCCATCTCTGGAAGACAATGTATGCACTGCTGCACTAAATCAGAAGGAACCAAAATTGTGGAAACACAAGCATCCTCAGGTACAACAATAGATGAAGGAGATGGAATATCAACATCTATCACAAGATCCTCAGTAGATGAAAGTATAGCAAGATTCAAATGACCATACTGAATCTCTTCAAAACTGTCCACACCAGATGCCTCAATGTGAACATTTGTTGAATCATCAAGACCAAAATGTGAGAAGGTGTATACTTGAGATTGGTGATCAACCTCCCCACCTGTAACTATATCTTTGCTATGAAAATCCTAGATTATGACAGAATCTGGCGTGAACTCAACACTCTTTCCTGGTCCACCATGTATGCTCTAATAGATAGAAAGGATATTGGTTGACAATGAAGGCACACACAAAGCATCATTAAATGCTTCATCATCCATTTCAATGGATCCCTTCCCACAAACACGCATATATGTGTTGTTAGCCATCAGGATGGGTGGTGATGAACAAGTCTAAAATGAAGAGAACATACTTTTTGATGAAGCCATGTGATGTGAGGATCCTAAATCAAGTATCCACTTCTTTGACTTAGAATCTACAACTACAACAAGTTCTTTCCACTTATTTTTATTGGAATTTGATGAATAAGAAGAAGATGAACCCCTTGATGATGAAGACTCGTTGATTTGATACTTCTTATGAAGATGCTTCAACTCATCAATATGTTTTGAATAACATTGATGTTCATTATGCCCTATTTTCTTGCAATATGAACAAGTAGGCTTCTCATTCTTAGATGATTCCCATTTAGAGGGAGAGGATTCAAATTCTTTATGTGGCTTGTTCTTTTTCTTCTTTTGCTTCTTATCAAGATTCCCTAATTCTTTTTGTACCTTTGACTCACTAGCCAACAATGCTTGTGACTTGGAAGACTTGATTAGTCCCATATTCATTAACTTTGCTTCCTCTTGGGTTAGGAGATTTTCAAATTCATCAAACTTAGGATCAATATATGATGCTCCCATAGAAATTTGATGGCTATGAAAGTAAAAAAAAATACATAGAATACTCATGACCAAGCTTGAATAACACATTTAGAATCAATTTTAAATCCTCCTCCTTATCAATGTTGCAATATTTCAGCTGTGTTCTTAGTTGTTTAACTTTGGAGATGTAGTCTTGAATATGGTCAAAACTTTTAGTATCAAGATTCATCAAATCATTATCAATATGATATCCCTTAATCTCTTTTGTTTTACCATACAATTTTTCAAAATCCTCCCAAGCCTCTTTAGGTGTTTTGCATGATTCAAAATGAAATTGTAAATCAAATGAGACTAATGAACATATGCATCTAAGTGTTTTCTCACAATCAAGCTCCCATTTTTCCAATTCTTTAGCATCAGTAGGTTGAGGAATGGTTTCCTTTAGATAGCCTATTAGACCTTTCATCATGAGATAATTCCATACTGATTTTTTCCATGTAGAATAATTATGTGGAGTTAGGAGTTTAATTTGGTATTTCCCCATTGCAAGAATACAAACCATGCAAAAGAAAGCAACTAGCCACTACAAGATTACCCCCCAAAATCACTCAATCAAAAAAACCCCAAGAAAATATGATTTGTGGCACTTTACAATTAGTGTGTTACAGGTGTCACTTGCCAACAACAGTGAAGTAGACTTGATCTTAGTGCATACAGATTGACAAATTTTGCCACAATCTCAAAGAAAAAAATTTACACACAATGGGATCAATATGATCACACCACTAGAAAGTACATGAAAAAATATTATACAAAAGAGTTACTAAAAGTAGTAGGTGAGCGGATCTGGTTTCAAAACTAGAATATTAAACGACATCTAATTTTTGAAAACTAGAAACCAATTATCCACTTTTGAGAGGCACATGAGAGTTACCCACAAATAAATAAAAATATAAAAGGGCTCGTATGACCCAGGAATATACCCTTAAGAGTTGGATTGCAAAATCAAAGTTGTTGATGGAGAGAGGGGCAAATTGGAGTGACCTATTGACGGCTGTTTGACCGTCAAATTTAACACAATTTCAGATGATTTTTTTGATGGTCATTTGGTCGTCAAATTTAAGATAGTCAAGCAAAAAAAAATTGAATTTTTTTTCTACACAAAATATGAAGTATTGTATATGAAAATAAGGGTTTTGGGGCCTTGTGAATTCAATGGAAGGGTTTATTTTAACCCAAAATGCTCCCAAATTGTAGTTAACTTAGGGATTTGGCAACCACACTTCAACTTCAAACCCTCATAGATTTTGCCTCATATATCTGACTTGAATGAAACAAAAGGCAAAAATGACTTTCTCAAACCCTTTGATCTCAATGGTGAGCTTAGATTTGTACCAACAAGCTTCAATTTGAACCTACAATATAAAGCCATAAAGATGGAACCCCTAAATCTAGTATTTATTTCAAGACTTTATGATTCTCCATATCATCATTCAATGCAAGAGAAGAGCATACTCAACTTTTCAAGATCCACCAAGATTAGCAACCTAGATCTCTCAATAAAGACTAACAAGAAGCAATTCAACAAGCTCTAATACCATGTAAGAGTTGGTATAGAATAACTCTACACCATGCAAGATTTTGCTAAAGATTATAACCACCCAAGATCTATGCACTTCATGAAAGCAAAAAAGAGATCAATATGCAATGCTCAAGATTGCAATGGAATTGATTATCCAAGAATTTAATATGACAATATGATTTACACACAAGACCACCTGGTTATATAACCAAGGTGAGACATAGGATTAAACAGGATTATGACAAGTGTCTTAATCATGTGTCATGTGACAACATATTCTAACTACCTAGGACACACGTGTTAAAATTCAAAAGATAAAATAAGATCCAATGACAACTAACACCTTCTAGAAAGATTCCTTTCTAGGACCTAAGTAAACTTAACATGTAAATAAGTTCCCTAAGTCCTTAGTAATTAATTAATTAGGTACAAGACTTTATTTACACCAACAATTGCTAGTGGAGATGGCTATCAGGTGGCATAATATTGACCTATTGATGAATTTGAGGTGGTTAGGTGGTGTTGAGGTGGTTGGTTGATGGTACTACAATAAAGTCATGAATTGATGGGTGTTTTTAATTAATATTTTTTAACAACATAAAGTTTCCACAATCCATAATGATCAAAATGTGCAAGCTATTTTTGGATTGAAACTATGTAAGCATTTTTATTATATCAATGTTTTGGATCAAACTTCATGATCCATCATCAGAATGAAATACATGTAGTTAGAGAGAAGAAAGAATGAGGTAGCAAACTTGGGAGGTTAAAAAGGTGAGGGATAAACATTTTCCATACTTATTATTTAATATCATAATATTAAAATATAATATTAAGTTATTAAATACTAATATGAAATACTTAAACAATAGAGAAATTTTAAATACTAATACTAAATAACAAAATGCTAAGAACAAAAAATAAGAAATGAATCTTAATAAGAAAATAATAAGATAAAAAAGAAACTAATATGAAAAATTAAATACTGAGGAAAAAAATAAAACAATTAATAAAATGCAAGAGAAAAATGAAATGAATACTATTAGGATAATATTATAATAATTTAAGAAATGAAAATATCAAATATTTAAATATTTGAAAGATAAACATCATTAAAAGAAAAACTTGTTAATAGAACAACACAACACTTAATAAGAAGAACAAAGCAACAAAGAAAAAATGAGACAAAAGAAACTACTATTAAATCTTAATGAAAAAAGAGCCAAAGACACAAATAACAAGACAATCATTAATCCAACAAAATACCAAAAAATAAGACAAATAAAAAACTTAATGCAAGACAAAATAAAAAATAAAACAAAATAAAAAACATAATGCAAGACAAAATAAAAAGCTTAATGCAAGACAAAATTAAAAACTATTGCATTAAGTTATTAAGTTTTTGGTCTTTTTGGTTTTTTGTATTTTTTAGTTTCATTAATTTTCTCCTTATTTTTTAGTGTTTTTCTTTATCTTAATTTTCTCTTTATTGTTGTTGTTATTCATCTTCTTAATATTTTCTTTTATTTTTTGGTATAATATTTTGTTTCTCAGTGTTCATTACTTAATATTTTCTTTTATTTTTTGGTATAATATTTTGTTTCTCAGTGTTCATTACTTTATTTTATTTTATTTTCTTTAACATTTTATGGGTTTGCATCAACAATCTATTATGGCCTCCTTCTTGCTAAAGAGGCAAGGGTTAGGAAAATATGGTTGGAAGGTGATTCAGTTAACATTGTTAATTGTTTAAAGAAGATGCATCCTCCCTCATGGTCCATTTTGCATATCATCGAGGATACTTTAGCCCTTCTAAGCCCATTTGATGATTTCTTTGTGTCACATTTTCTCATGAAGTAAATTCATTAGTTGATGGCTTTGCAAACATGGGGGTTTCATTTCATAATTGTTCGTAGTTTCGCGATTTCATCCACATTAATATTCAAAGCATAATTAATCATGATAAAAGATTATTTCAAGTTGGCAGTCCTTTTGGGAGGTAAAGGGTATTTATTTTGGTTTTATCTCCTATCTATTTGGATTAGACGTATGGAGTTATGCACCTGCCCGTTTAATAATTGAAAATCTTGTGGTAGTGAGCCAAAGGATGTGGACATTATTTGTGGGAGTCCGCATGTTGTCAGACTCACACGGATTATGGGGACCTTATTCTTTTGTATCTGGATCTTTCTTCTTGTTTTTTCTATGAACCAAATAAAGGAGAAGACGACGGTGTGGGGTGTTCTTGCTACCATGGGGGGTGATTGTTGCAAACAAGAACCTATAACTTGTGATGAGTTTAGAGACAATGTTGTGATTTGGTAGATACTAAAGAAGGGGGAGTATGTCCTTATCTTCTTAAGCTTCATGGTTTTGATTCAAAGATCACTGAGGATTTTGTTAAGGGATGGAACAACTATGTGTTGCGTATTAAAGGTGTGGAGGTGAACATCATGGAGGGATTTATTGCTGAAGTGACCGGGTTACCTAGTAAGGGAAAAAAATTCTACAGGGACCGTTCGGCCTCCAAGTGTGCTCTAGCCAATTTTTTCAAGGGAATTTAGAGAGGGTTAAGCTCAGGAGTATGGTTTGTGGTGGGTATGAGTGCTTCTTCATCAAGCCCCTTTGGAGGGATGTCACCTTGGCTATCATGAGGCATTTTACCTTAGATGGAAGATTCTCAGCCATCTATGGTTACCATTTCATGTTGTTAAACCGTTTTAGGCACAATAATTTGGTTTCCTTTCCTTTCTATTTGTTGTTATTGTTGGAAAATGGTATTGAGGGGAATAGAAGAAATCCTAATAAATCCATCTTACATGAGGGGCTCATGCTCCTAATTATGGAATTTGTGAAAGCAAAGTATGTCCCTAAAATTTCTAAGATCTCCAATGGGCGTAAAGGTAAGGGTGCCCTTCTTGGCTATGAAACAGAGGATTCTGTTGAGAAGTGGGAAGGGAATGATGAGGAGGGGTCATCAGAGGAGATTTTAGCCTCAAAGAAAGTTAGTGGTAGCAAGCTGAAGAAGAACCCTAATTCTGAGGTGTCTCATTCTTGGTCGGATGGGTACAATACGGATGTGGATATGAAGGAGGTTGCTTTTCCTAGTAATAAGAGTGTGGATAAGGGGAAAAAAGGGAGTCAAAAGGAGGTGAAGTTGGATCGTGGGAAAGGTAAAGGCCTGGTAGGGGATGGGGATAATTCCTCTAATCAGTTAGGGTTTGCTACACTTGATGGTCAGAGTAATGAGTAGGGTGATGTCGAAGATGGGAAGGATCAACTGGATTTGTTGGCCAATACCATTGCTAAATCCAAGAAGGTGGAGGCTGAGGTTGAAGTGGTCGACTTGGATGATTGTCCTATTAGTGGTGTTTCAAAGGGTAAGGGAAAGGTGTCTAAGGACCAACTTGAGAGGTCGGCTATGGAAGAGCCTCTCAATTGGGAGAAGATTAACATGGATGTTGTGGTTAGAATGGTTGAGGATGGAGTGAGAAATATCCTCTTTATGTTCAATATCAATTCTTTGCACAATATCAATGTTGGTTTGGTTATGGAGTGGTTAGAATGAATGCTTTGCACAATATCAATGTTGGTTTGGTTACTAATAGTAAAAAGGAATGGACTTTGCACAACAGGGTTAAAACTATGAATATTGTCCTTAAGGTGGTGGCTAATGCTGCTAAAATGGGTAGGGACCATGAGGATAGGTTGGTTTCCCTTGAGGGTAGAGTCAATAAATTTTGTGAAGACATGAGTACTATTGTGCAGGTTAGCAGTCAATCTCTCCATACGAGTGCCTAGGGGCTCACTATTATGAATGAAAAAGCCCACATGTGGACTAGAAAACCACTTGATATTGGTGAAAACGTGCAAGTGTTTATTGCTAAAGGTCAAAAAAATATGATAGACAAGAGCAAGGATGAAGGGTTGTGTGTGGGAACTAGAAGTAAGACCAAGAAGAGGGTTGCCATTCCATTCCAGGAGCTAGATGATGTGGTAGAGATGCATGAGAATGTCATCTCCAATAATTTAGATGTTGCTAAGATTTTAGATCAACTTTAGTAGTCTCTATTGTTAGTGGCTTTTTTGGCTAATGTTTTGTTGAAGGTTTAGTTGTGAGTTTGACATTGCTTATTATTTAATAGCTAAGTTTCATTTTTTGGTGGTTGCCTATTGTCCATGTGTTTTCTTTTGCAGCTTGTTCTCATTGTAAAGGGTTTCAAGGCCCTTCAAAATTTATTTTTCCTTAATCAAAAATATTTTATGGTTTTGATTATTGTTCTTTTTCTATTTTTTGTCTTATTTTTTCTTTTGGCTTTTGGCATTTTGTTGGATTAATGATTGTCTCGTTATTTGTGTCTTTAGCTCTTTTTTCATTAAGATTTAATACTAGTTTCTTTTGTCTCATTTTTTCTTTGTTGCTTTGTTCTCCTTATTAAGTGTTGTGTTGTTTTATTAATAAGTTTTTCTTTTAATGATGTTTATCTTTTAAACATTTAAATATTTAATATTTGTAACTAAAAATTGTCCTAGGCCTACAAATTTATTAAATCCCCTTTCATCCTTGATAATTAAATAATTTTAATTATTTAATTATTGTCTAATGTCATAAAGTCTTATATTAATGAAATAGTTTGAATTATTTAATTAATTCATTTTATCTTTCTATTTCCTCTTTTGATTAATTAAATAAATGGTTATTTATTTAATTTCGTCATTAATGTCCTTGTCTTCTATAGTTAAATTAAATTTTATTTATTTAATTATTTCCCACTTTCTACTATAATTAAATAATTATGTCAATTATTTAATTATTCATTTTAGTTTCTATGTCATAAATTAATTAAATTTTATTTAATTAATGACTTACCTTTTCTCCTACTTTTTGAATTAAAATTATTATTTAATCAAAAAGTCAACTTGCCTTTTTCCTCTATAATTAAATAATGTTTCCATTATTTAATTATTCACTTTCCATAAATATTTTTTTAGAATTATTTAGTTTCCTCTTTTTCGTGTTTTTTTAGTTATCTCAAGTTTTCATCTTCATTCTCATCTCTTATTTGATTTTTCCTTGGAAAGTCTATAATTAAATAATTTTATTTAATTAATAACTTTCTAATTTGTCTTTTTCTCCCACTTTTTGAATTAAATTGTTATTTAATAAAAAAGATAACTTGCCTTTTCCTCTAAGATTTAAATAATGTTTCCATTATTTAACTCCCCACTTTCCTTTTTGAACTAAATGATCATTTAGAATTATCTAGTTCCTCTATCAGTCTTATTCTTATTCCGTCTTGTCTCGTTTAACCTCAACCTTTGATTAATCCTTTTCAATCTTAATTGTTCATTCAAACTTGTCTTTTCTATAAAAGGCGCCTACCTTTGTCATTTTCAGGGAGGGGGCGGGGGGTGATCTTATGAGATATCCAATTTATGCAGGAAAGTATTATTGAGACAATTTCTTTAATATTTTGCTTGTCACTTAGGCTACATTTGCAGACGAATATGAGGGCATTGATCAATCAAAGGAAAATGGAGAAGGGTAATAGAGGTTAATCAATGGAGGCTTGAGACTTTGGTAATATTGTTTTATTGTTTTATGTTTTACGCTTCATTTGTTCTTTATTACTTGATTAGGATCATTAGGATTTATGTTTAATATCTAATCCTGATTTCATTCCTAATCTAATCCTGATTTCATTCCTTATTACAATATTTTCATTTCTTATTATCATAATATTATCTTAATAGTATTCATTTCATTTTTTACAAAATAAAAAACTATTGCATTAAGTTATTAAGTTTTTGTTTTTTTGGTTTTTTATATTTTTTAGTTTCATTAATTTTCTCTTTATTTTTTAGTGTTTTTCTTTATCTTAATTTTCACTTTGTTGTTGTTATTCATTTTCTTAAGATTTTCTTTTTTTTTTGGTATAATATTTTGTTTCTAAGTATTTATTACTTAATATTATTTGTTTCTTTCTTTAGCATTTTATGGTTTTGATTATTGTTCTTTTTCTATTTTTTTGTCTTATTTTTTCTTTTGGCTTTTGGTATTTTGTTGGATTAATGATTGTCTTGTTATTTGTGTCTTTTGCTCTTTTTTCATTAAGATTTAATAGTAATTCTTTTGTCTCATTTTTTCTTTGTTGCTTTGTTAACCTTATTATTAAGTGTTGTGTTGTTCTATTAATAAGTTTTTCTTTTAATGATGTTTATCTTTTAAATATTTAAATATTCAATATTTTCATTTCTTATTATCATAATATTATCCTAATAGTATTCATTTCATTTTTTGTCTTGCATTTTTATTATCCATTTTAGTTTTTTACTCAATATTTATTTTTTTTAGATTGGTTTCTTTTTTATCTTATTATTTTCTTATTGGGATTCATTTCTTCTTTTTTTTTGTTCTTAGAATTTTGTTATTTACTATAGTTTTTAAATTTTCTCTATTGTTTAAGTCTTTCATATTAGTATTTAATATCTTAATATTATCTTTTAATATTATGATATTAAATAATAAGTATGGAAAAAGTTTATCCCTCACCTTTTTAACCTCCCAAGTCTGCTACCTCATTCTTTCATTCTTCTCTCTTTCTACATGCATTTCATCCTGATGATGGGTCATGGAGTTTGATCTGAAACATTGATATAAAAATGCTTACACAATTTCAATCCAGAAATAGCTTGCACATTTTAATATTTTTTTGTTTTAAAAACATATGGGCCAAGCTTTAGGAATCCAACACCTTCCATATGCATGGGGCGGGGCGCAATCTATTAGAGTAATCATGCATTAACTAATAATTAATTAATTTTTAATTTATTATTAGTTTAATTCTTTTGATGCACTTAAGCTAAAATTAGGAGTATTTTTTTCTATTAACTAGAGTGAGCTTTTATTAAATCATTATGTCTCATCACAAAGGATGTTGACACTTGTCATAATCTAATTCATTTATCATTTAGGGTTTCTCTTATAAAGCACCCACCTTCATTGTATTATCTACTCTTGATCTCCTTGAAGACTCTTGAGGTTTATTCTATAAGTATTTTCTTGTTTGGGATATAGCAAATCATTATTTGCAACTCTTTTTGTATGGAAGGTATTTTTGTTCGTTGTTTGATCCCATGTCTCGTGTTTATTCATAATTCCAACATGGTATCAGAGCATGGATTCAATGAACACCTTCTCTATTTTTGAGTTTTTTCTCAACTAGGGTTACAAGAGCAAATCTAGAATCTTTATTACGTTTTTTGCAAATTTTGGAGTTGTTCAATTTTTTGGTGCACATATTATATGACGTTTAAAAAAAAAAATTGAAACCCTTGTCACCCCAAGGTTGCATGGGCGACCAATGCTTAGCCCTTGGGGGCTACTTTTTTTGTTGCAATTTTAGAAAGATTGAGAAAATTGTGATAAATTTTTGCTTGGTTATTAAAATTGGGAAAAATAGATATCGTTGGAAAGATGGTTCCTAAAACTATCTAATGGTGTCGGTTTTTTCTTAGATTTTGCTACTAGTACATTTTATCGCTTGTCAAAGTCAAGTCTAATGTTTTCACTTCCGAGCTCACAACTTTTGATCCATTTCTCCAGTTTTTGTGATTCCAGTGACATTGGGATGGTCTTTCAGAGTTCTTCACAACCATCTATGCATTTTTTTTCCATATTTTTCTCCAAGTATATTTTATTTCTATGTTTTTTGTGTTTTCACATTTTTGTGAATTACTTGGACTTTTCATCTTCTGGAAATTTTTTGTTTACGTTGGATGACTTTTTTAGGATGTTCTACATGTATTTATAGATTTATGTGATATTTAGGAATTTTGAACATATTCTGCATGTAATTTCTCTCCTATAGATGCACTAAGATAAAGTGTCAATCTTTTGTATCTTTTTTTGGGATTTCACACATCATGTTATGCCTTTTGGACTCATACCATATTATAAAGTGTCACGGGTGGGTTGTGAGTTACTTTGTTTTTTCATCACACCTTTTTCAAGTGAATGTTCCTTCCATGACAACATTGAATCCTATTGATTCTTTCCTCATGCGTGTGTTCCAATTTTGCACACCCTTTTATTTGTGGCTACTCTTTTGTGCATGTTTAGATGTCCTTGATTCTCCTTCATGCACTTCTTGGTGACACAAAGTTTTAGTGGACCTTTCTTGGCTCTCCCTTTCCATGTTATGGGGGGTTTCTATTGCTGGTGCTATTGCTTCCTCAATTTCATTTTTTAAATGATTTATGTATCTAGTTCTTGTTCCTATGTACTAGGCGGATGTATCAACTAGTTACCCATGTATTTTGGTGAGATGGAGAACTTACCATATAGACACTCTTGCATTCCTTTTTTGGGAGGTGACCTACTTTCACTTGATCAATATTCTTTGGACTATTGGTACATGTGTCATTTGTATCTTTGAGTTTGAAATGTTTACCTTGTTTGCCATTTGATTCAAGTAGTGTTGTTGGGGACACTCATGTAGATTCTTGTCTTCTTGATCTTGATCATCATTTGTTTCAAAGGAGGTTTTTCATTTTAGTACTATAGTAGGACCATCATTCAATAGTTGTCTACAACTTCTTTGTGCTTATGTGATGTTCTTTATGTTCCTATTCTTTTTGGGATATTATTTTGGAGGCTTTTCAATCCTTCATTTATCTTTCTCTCTTTTGGAGAGGATTTTTTCGCATGAGTTTTTTCTTCTTTTTTCTCTAGTTGTGAGAAATTAGATTATATATTTCATGTGTAATTATCAGTGAGTCTTCAACATGCTCTCATGCTCCATCAAGATACCTATAATAATACCCACATGACTAGAAATAGAAACCATGATAAATAATAATACACAGATTCATCCATACCTTCAAATGTATCAAAAACATTAGTATAAATCATGCCAACAACACATCCAACCCATAAATTACAATCTAAAGCTCCTTGTATAAAACTTGTCAATGAAGAATATACATATCCAAGAAATCTCACTACATGGGTAATGTTAAATATGAAAATATATTAGGGCATACCAAGTCTACCAATCAAAAACTCAAACTAAGGTGTGCCTAGTAATCGAAACTATGCAACAACAAAGAATAGTCATAATGATCCACACATGCAATAAAAAACCCATGCATACTCTTTCAAAATAAGTCACCATAGTTCTCTAAAGTCCACCACACCAAACATGTGAACATGAACCTCAAATAAGTGGTCATATAACAAAGAGAGAAATATTTTTAATCAAATCACATAACATGTCCTACCAACAAATTAAAGTGCTATTTTTTTCCAAGTTAGATCTCCATCACAACCCAAACTGAAATTCATTAACAACACCCAGTTGTTCAATCTTGTAGGTCACACAACATATATTATCTCATATAAGCATCATATATATGTAAACCTCTCTAACTAAGGAAGATCAAACTTAAATCATGTTGAAAAGGTGTTGCAAAGATTTCATATGGAGAATGCAAAAGCTTTCAATACACCTTTTCCTAGTTATTTCAAATTGACTAAGGAGATGTGTCCACAGACACATGAGGAGGAAGAAAGAATGTCCAAGGTACCATACTCTTCAGATGTGGGAAGTTTAATGTATGTTATGGTATGCACAAGGCCAAATATTGTACATTTCATAGGAGTTGTAAGTAGGTATATGAGTAATCCTAAATTGGAGCATTGAAGTGTGGAAAAATGGATTCTCGAGTATTTGAGAGGTAAATCCAATAAGAAATTATGTTTTGGTGGCTCTAATACTGATTTAAAAGGCTTTTTTGACTCAAATTTGGTAGGTGATATTGATACTAGGTAGAGTACTATAGGTTATGTGTTTACTATAGCTGGGACAACAATGATTTGGATCTCAAGGCTACAAAAGGTGGTTGCTTTATCAACCACAGAGTCAAAGTATGTAGTTGCAATAGAGGCAATCAAGGAGATGATATGGCTACAAATTTTTATAGAAGAATTGGGAAAACAACAAGCTGAAAGTTATTTTTTTATGAACAACTAGAGTGCCATACATCTTGCAAAGAATTATGTCTTGCATTCGAAGACAAAACATATGTACAACTAAGATATCACTTCATCCGGTTGGTGTTGGACGATGGAAAATTAAGGCTAGAAAAGATACATACAAATGAAAATCCAATGGATATGTTTACAAAGGTCATGAAAAGAAAGAAGTTGAGCTCCTTATTAGTTTTAGTTGGCCTTCAAGGTTAAAGCAATAAAAAAAAAAAGGGTTCATGGGTGTTACTTCCAATGGAAGTTACAGGGGTAGTGATGTTGTGATCAGTCTCTAAGTGGGAGATGATATGGTGTGGAGTTTGATCTATCTCTAAGTGGGAGATTTTTGTTATGTGGAACTTGATTAGACTTGATGTTTAAATTTTCCCCACTTTTTCCCCCTAAATCAATCAATGGGGGAATGCTTAATATTTTAATAGAGAATCTACTTCTCATTTGTATTTAAAAATGCATTTAAAATAGTTATGTAACTACCTAGAAACAAACAATTTTATTGTTGTGTTTAAATACCAACAACCATGAGTTGAATAGTTGTAGCAAGGGCACACACAAAAGTTGGATAGTTGTGTGGTGATTGGGTTTTGTTACTACGTGGTGTGTGAATAAGAACATAAAATTTGTAGGTCACAATTTTGTGATAGACAGAAAAATGCAGGTGAAGTATTGGGTGCATGTAGCACTATGCATGGAAATACAGAGCAATGGAAAATGATTCAATTAGTTGCTGAAAGTTGTAGCTATTGCTACAAGTTATTGTAATGTACGTTCTCTAGAAATTTAATCAATAAATGGACTGTTGTTTGTGGACGTAGCCTAGGAATTGGGTTAACCATGTTGAAAACTTGTTTTATCTCACTATTTTATGTATTCAAGTTCATTCATGTGTTTAATACTTACACTGTGTTCACTTAATCTACGTTTAATTGGTATTTCAAACCTTCTATTCCTACTTGTAATTCCTAACACGTAAGCATAAAATAGATGAGATTCCTAAAACAATTGTTCCCTCAAATTCTAAACTAAATCCTTATAAAATTAAATTAAAAAAAGGGTGAAAGAGTTATTATTTAATTGGGATAGCGTGTATAGAAAGAACATAAATATGCTTTGAAGAAGTTCTATATTGAAGAGAATGGTGGGGAAGGAAAAGAGGAAGAATAAGTGTTAGAGATCATCAATTAGACAAATGAGGAATAAAGAGATACCCAATTAAACTTATATCATGTATTGAAATTTTTGGGATTAGAACTCCACAAAGTCTCAAGGTAATGAGTTTCTTGAGAAAAAGAGTAACAACATTAATAGACTCAATTAACACTCACAATTTCATTAGTAAGAAGTTAGCTTCTCATTTAAAATGTTTTATTTCCTTAACTTTAAAATTTTAGGGCATGATTATGTGGCTATATTCAATTTTTTAATAAAATACATCATTAAACGATAATTTATACATAATCATTACCACTTTCTATGTTAATACCCCTTGGTTTATCTCGTGTACCAAGGATTATGCTCTACAAGAAAGAGCAAAGTGATCCATCTAAAACCACATAATGGTTCAATATGACTAGTAGTTTTTTAAATCAATAACAACTAAGTTCTTCATTTGTGTACCAAATACAACAAAGGCCATAGTTTCACAAAAAATGGTGAATGATTCATGTGCTTAATTTTGAGTACCCACAACTTTTATGAATTGGATCTACTTTAATCTTCCAATGTTCTATTATCCCCTTGTACACAAATTTGATAGGTCCAAGATATTTGTTGACTACATTAGAATCTCATAGAATGAATTTATGAATATCAATACAAGAATCAACTTCAAGAAGCTCCATGTGAAGACAATGAAAGGAAACTATGCATGCATTGCTTAGTCATATGACAATAGCACACACATTTTTTAGCCACATGTCACACTATTTCTTAGTAGTCTAACAATAGTATCCCTAACTCCTATAATATTTTTACATTGTGTGTAACTGGCATGTGAATCTACTTCAACATGCTTAGCTTGGAACCATACTCTTAAAACGTAGAAAAAAATCATCTCCACATCATACAATAACCCAACTTCCACCATATGGTCATCTATCACTTTCTCATCCATATGTAAAGAGCACTATATGTGCATGACATCTAACAACCTTTTATTGATAATCGTATCTAAAAACCACTCTATAAAAATAATCTTTATATTCTAGTTTGGGTAGAAGCTTTTTGACTAGCATCCTAGAATCAACTAGTTACAAGCTTGTGTTTGCAACCTTAAATAACTACCATTACTATGAGTTATATCTCGTCAATGCATCTAGCAAATTAGGTGAATCCATTATCTTATTGCTTGGTCATGATATAAAAATTTCTATCATGAACATTATTTATTCTTTGCACATTCACATATCAATGAATACAAGAAAAAATTATTCATACTTTAGTCATGTCTTTACTTTGATTTAGTCATGACATTATATAACAAATGCTTCCACAATTTAAGCTTTCTATTAGAAGTAAACCTATTTCCACTAGCTTCGATATAACTTTTCCTAGATGTAATTTTGTCCTATAATCTTAGACATACATTACATCAAGATGAGATCCATATCATATGTACAGATGATTTATAGGAATTACAATACTTACTCAAAAATCTTCATGACAAAAAATGTCATGACATTCAAGGAAGGTCAAAGATGGCAATGATTATTCAACTAGTCTTCAATTTGGCCCAACCTAATCACCTTAGACTAGTCAGACATGTCCACATACCATATTTAGGGTTGCAACATGTAACTCATTCCATCATTGCAATGGCATAATAATCCCTTGTTATAAGACACTCTCACACCTTGTCATGTAAGTAACCCCCTATCATGTATTTTCCCTATCATAGATTCTCTTATAGCTTCTTACATACTCTTACCATAACTATAATGACACTTATTAGAGAGTTCAACTAAGGGTATGAAAAGTATTCCCTCCAAGTGGGAATCCATATCTATAGAGGCCTAATATTACACACAATACACATTACATTAAATTATTAAATATGCCTAACCAAATTGACATTACATTTAATAATTTACAAAAGTCTCTTAAGACACAATGTGTTCGCAACACACATCCTAACCATAACAACACACTTAATATTAACATAAGAGGGATTACAAGATGATCCCACACCTTTTTGAATATACAAACACATTAAATATTGCTAGACCTAGGTGTGCAAGGTGAACTCTACACTAATCTTGATACTCTTGACCTACCATTCATCACCTCATATCAAATCTATAAATGTGGACTTGACCCAACCACTTCTACACTTGTGGATCTAAACCTTTAACTTTTCAAATTCAAATTCAAAATTTGATTCCAATGACTTTCTATACTAGCTACTATGAACCAACAAAGTGCAAGTTTGTGTTGATTTGTGTGCTTGCTTATTGTATTTAAGGAAACTCATTCACTCATCTGAAAGAACCTAGGAATTTATTGAGCACATCTAGATTTTGATTTGCAAAAAGGGAGAAAAGGAATCTAACAACATTATCAAATAGTTATATTAGCACATACTATCCTAGATCCATTGTACACTTGTTGTCTTTGATCGGATTCCAACAATCTACAATCTATTAGATCAAATGTGCAAGTTATAATTTAGGTCCACACACAAGATCAAATCCACACTCTGGAGAATAGGGCCACACTTGCATAGGTGAGTTTGAGAGTTTGCAAAATCTAAGATCTTCATCTGAACAATCATTAAATTTTTTAACACCTAAACAATCAATATTAAACATCTCACAGTGTATGCCTATCATTAAATTTCAAACTAAATATCATATTTAATTTGCTTCAATTATCGCATTCAGCTACACTGATTATTCATACAATTATATTGATTATTTAATTAACCTAAATACTTTTATATAAATTGATATTCCCTGAAATCATGCTAGAAATCACGAGGTCAAATTCATAGAAAAGATAAAAGATGTACGACCTCTAATCAATATCTTCAAGATTTTCCAAAAGGTGCCCCATACACGATGCACATGCACTCCAAGCTCCTAAGAATAGACTCCAAAATTTAGGCAACTTCTTGTGTACCTTATCTCTAATAATCTTAGATAATAGTATAAGCCTGATCCTATCAACCTCGGCAATAACACCCAAAACAATTCCAACCAGGGATTGATAATGACAGAACCAAAAGTGGTCGGACTTGATTGTCTTGCAAAATGTATTTTTAAAGTTGAAAACAAATACTTTTGGACAATCGAATCAGACATAAACAGACATGATCAACAATCACATGCACTCTGATAAACTACTTTTATGATTTGTCCTTGCCTTTCTCTGCCTCAGAACTTTTTCAGTCATTGTTGACTGCTTTACGTACATCTTTCATATTATATTTACTACTTGAGCAAACTGCATTCAAGGACACTCAAACCCAATCCAATTCATCAGACTTCAGAATTAGTGTACAAGAATGTTGGCCAAGAAGTTTCAGGTGGTCTTGTGGGCAACCATGGCAGCTCTGATCTTAATCTATGGTATATGATAACAACTATAGATTTAAGTTTCTGATACTTCAAAGTTATTTCCATGGCATTGCATTAGTTTGAAGGGTTCTTTAAAGAGATTTTCATGGTACTGAATTACTTTTTGGAAATTTGAACTATCTAAGAACATTTGGGAGAATCAGTTACATCTTCATTCCTTCTTTATAATCTATCTTCTATGATTAGTGATTGACAGGAACCCATATCTGTATGGAATTGTATGAAAAATCTGAAGCATGACATTCCATACTATCTTTGTTCTATATTTTGTGAGTTTTTTCTTCGACGTTTTGGAACAAACTCCATGATCTATCGTCAGCAAGCAGTCATGAACTGTGCAAATTATATGTCTGCAATTATATATTATCATTTTTGGGAAGTAACTTGTGTTAATATCAAAAGAATCTTCATAACTAGTTTTGCGAGAATAATAACTCGCCATAATATATAACACATCTCTCCTGAACATGAATGATTCAATTAACACTTATTGCATGCAGGTAAGACTGAAATTATCTCTATGAAATTGTATTAGTCATAAGAACTAACCATTCCCACTGATGTTTAATTTTCTTTGACCAGGTGATTATAGGGTGCAGGAAAAATGTATGCCAAATGGGATGGTGGTAAGCCAAACTCAGGTGGGATTTAGCAGTCCCCCAAGGTTCAAGGTTGTGCTCCATAACAGTTGCCCAAAGTGCCCTGCCATTAATGTTCATGTGAAGTGTGGAAATTTTGCTCAGCGGCTAGCCAATCCTCAAGTGTTCAAAGTTGTGGGTTATGATGACTGTGTTGTGTACGGAGGTCTGCCTCTCTCCCCTCTGCAAACAGTCTCCTTCACCTATGCCCACGCCAAATTCCCTATGTCACTCAAATATTCTGACCTGCAATGTGAATAATAATGCTAGTATGTTGATTAAGCTGAGTGCTAGAAGTACTGTTTTCTTAATCCTCAATGCTTATAAGGTTTAGCTTTGTTAGGAAGATAAAAGTTAAGGAAGGCTTTGCCTTTTGCTAAAGTATATCAGAAAGTATTAAGAATCTTATTGTGTTGGTGAATGCCTTTGGTTCTGTGTTTTTCAGACAAAGGTTTGAGTAAACTTTTATGTATAACAGAGACTGTACAATGTGTTTCAGAGTAGTATTCAAAGAACTCATTGCACATCTTTCCAGGTTGTGCTGATAACTATATATATATACTAATATAAACTGAAAGCTTGTTGCTGTTGAATTGGGTAGTTGCAATTTGATTTGAATTGTAAAGTGGGTTTCATCTGTTAAACAAGGCTGTCAATAGTATACATGAAGTTTGTTTCAAAGCATTTTAAAACCATGGTTGGGTGACAACATGAATAGATGACAGTTTGAACAAAAATCTTTGCTAAAAGGAATCCCTTATTCTAGGGCTTAACGATCCTTTAAAAGTGAGAAAACAGTAGCTTCATAAAAACTAACCATCAATGTCATAATTAAATGTGTTTAAGATCTTGCCTAGGAATGGAGAATTTTATTTTGTTGGTAAATGCATTTTCTAAAAGGAGATTTTTGTTAGATACAACTCAAAATTAAATATATAATCAAAAAAAAAAAAAATTGTGTTCTTATATCTTACATGCATGAAACCATTCAAACATCTTAACAAATCTAATATATCTAGTAAAATTTGTTAGCAATTACAAAAAATTAATGATTAAAATTTTAAGTATATTAAAATGAGCTTTTTGTTAGATACAACCTAAAATTAAATATATAGTCATTATAGACAAAATTTATTGTAATTCTCTACACCATATACATGAAAATCACTTAAAGACTTCAAAAGATCTAAAATATCTAGTTAAATGTGTTGACAATTACAAGACATTAATGATTAAAATTTTAGACACATCAAATATTTATTCTTTTCTTTACTTGTATCACAAATGTGATGGACTAGGATAAGATTATGTTCCTCTATATAGGCATTTCAAATGAATGTTTGATCCAATTCCTAGGTGGAACAAGAGGATAAATCTACAAATTAACTTGTAACCTTCAAGTTTTGTAAATAAGCAAATGAAATCCTAGATTAGAATGCACATGCATATTCAATGAGAATGGAAGACTCTACATTGTAAGTGTATTGCACAAGTGAAGATATATGTGTAATGATATGTATGCAACACAATTCTTTATTTTTTTCTTATTTTCTTGTACTTTATAGAGAACAAGTATTTATGCAAGTGACCATCAACTAGGCCCTCAATAATGTGTTCATAGGTGTTGTGCATGTATGATACTAGTTTTAGCATAATATAGTTGTACATGTGGATATGATGATGCCAAGTTTTGAAATTGTATGGTGCTATTTTTAGCATAATATAGAATGACCTTGAGTGTCAAACTCATATGGTGCCAATGGTTTGGCATGATCATGTGTTGTAGGTGCAATAATGTGTTGAATGCATATGGTGTTGAACTAATAAAATATTGGTGATCACATGTACACCCTATGTAGGGTCATGTCATGTGAGTGAGCAATGTTGTGTAAAGGTGTGTGAGAGCTATGCAAGGGATAATGAAGCACAACTATGTGGTACTATGAAAATGTGTGTAATCTAGCTATGTGCAAAACAATGTCGTATAGAGTTTCATGGGTATTGTGTGACACACATTGAGTGGAGGTGATTGTGCAAGTGATGCTAGTAAAAGGAACAAAGGTTTCTAAAATGTATGAGACTAAGTTTATGTGCAAGGTTGTGCTCAAATCATTAACCCTTGATTTAGGAGAACAATCTCCAATACATCAATTCTATGTCAAGGAAATTATGCACAAAAGTGCTCCATGATATACCACTTGGTATGATTTACATATTACCTAACCTTAACTATGTAAAATAGTAGATAAGAGCCTAAGTAAGTGTGACTATAATCATAACATGACCTAAATCTACTAGATCCATACAAAATTAGGCAAGATTTAGTTAATTAAGCTATAGTCCCAACGAAATTCTTGAAAGCTTCAAACCAAGCAACCATTAAACAAAACACGAAATAAACCATAAATGCATAAAGGAAATGTAATTTAAAACTCCAAACATCATCCCATTGGGGGATTGGTGTTGCATATGATGTGAAATGACAGCCCTTTCCCAATCCCTAGATGGAAACAAGCTTTCTAATGGATAATATTGATAAAAGTTGATGAAGATGGATAAAAACCTAAGCTAAACATGATGCTAAAATGGATGCAAAAGCTAATTAAGGTGATGCTAAAATGCTAAAGATGCTCATAAAGATTGCTCTAAATTTCACTATAATAACTTTAATCTAATGGAAGTGGGTCCATTTCTCTCCAAAATGGGAAGTATTTATAGGAGAAAATGGTGAATCAAGGGTCAAGATCAAATTACACAATCAATGGTTGAGAGGCAAGGAGAGATGAAGGCATAGATCAAGGATTCTCATCAAGGGATGAGAATCCAAGTTGGCATGGATCAAAGAGTTAATCAATGGCTCACAATGATCCAAAGAAACACACTTCCTAAAAATTAGGAAGTGGTTAAAGATATTTCCATTTTGAATGAGTGTAAAGGAGGAATATTCCATTGGAATATTCCCTTGCGAGTGGGAGGGTGAGGAAGATTAGGAATTAGATAATTAAAATAAAGTTTTAATTGTGTAAGTTAGAGGAAATTAGGATTATCATTAAATAATTTATTTATTTAATGAAAAGGGGTTAAGTGACATTTAATTCAATGATTTAGATTATTTAATTAAATGAGAGGACATTTGGGATTTAATTTAAATAATTTGCATTATATCCAATTAAACAAGATGAAAAAGTTAGTGTGAAAGGGTGTGAATTAACCTAATGAAATTAATTATTAGATTAATAGATGAGAACTATGCATTTAATTAAATAACTAGTCCATTATTCAATTAAACAGTTGAAAAAAGGGTGAATTTACGATGAAATGGTATTAGTCATCAGATTTAAGTGTGTAATATCAGTCAAGACAATTTTAAGTGTCTACATTTTTCCCCTCTCTAAATTGAAGTACCTATTACATTGGTTCAAAGACTGACGCTTTTTAGATTAATGCTATTACTCAGATCAAAAATTTAAAAATTTCTAATTTTTTCAGATGTCCCAATGTTTCCCTAGTGGAAGGAATTAAGCTAGTACCCTACCCCCTCGAGAGATCAAGTGAAAATTTAAATTTTTAGGTCAAGATCACGACAAATATTTAGGATTGATTCAAGTGCAAAAATACATTCCAGGATGTGAAAACAAGCTCAAAAACGTGAAAAATGTCTTAAAATATGCCTTGTAGCTTAGAGATTGATGAAACAGGATTAGAGTGTAATTTTCCCACTCAAATTAGGGTAAAAACCCTAATTTTTAAGCATAAATATAGGTTGAAGGGTCATTTTCAATTCATTTGCACAATTGACCTTAGTGAAACTATGATTTTTCTCTAACACCTCGGTGAAATGGCGGCTTATGAGCTCCCACAACACCTTGCGAACAAGGTACAAGAGTACCAACTCACAACAGATGCATGACCATCAATATGCAAATCAAAACTTTTCTTGCTTTTCAATTTTTTGGTCATTAATGCTAGGTCAAAGTTGTCATTCAAAAGCATGGCTTATGAACCGGTCGACATCACTTTTGTCAAAATAGTGAAATTATTGCAAATAGTGTCACTTTTTCCTAGTTAGGTTTAGCTGCGATATGTTTGAAAAGTTGACATGCTTTTGCAAATGACATTGCAAAAAAAATTAGGGTTTATTTTGGTCCAGTGTCACTTTTGAAGAGCCAGCGGGCTTTTACAAGAAGCGTCACTTTTTCTATTTAGGTTCAACATTGCTTTTGAAAAGTCGATGTGCTTTTGCAAATGGCGACACTTTTGACATTTTGATACAACACTACTCTGTTACACATTTGGGCATGGGAGCACATTGTTGTGCTTAGACCTATTTGTTGCATTGGAAGATGTTGATGAAGATGAGCCCATAGTTTACCGCTATAGAGCTATGATCACACTGAATCAGATAGGGCCTGCAGGCATCCTGTACTGGAGACAAGTGATCAATGACATGCCATTTTTTTGGTGGAGACCTTGGTTATAGGTACCTACATGGTTCGATGATGTTCAACATTTTTTTCACTAGGAAAGCCAGGTATATGTAGGGCCGCAAGCACACTATGATTGAGCAGTACCTTCCAGATCATGTTGCTCGCCAGTTCAGGAAGGTCCAGGATGTGGTTCCTCAGGATTACACGGTTGTGTTACGAACCATTAGAGAGGCTCAGTGGGGACCACAGATTCCTCCCCAAGTGGCATTGAATGAATTTGGACAACTAGTGGAACAACCATGGGTGTACGTAGGTGGACCCTAGACACAAGTACCACTCTTGCATACGATACATGGTGGTGACAGTTTGTGCCCATTTGCTTGACAGATCCTACAATGGTACAGGTACTTGGTAGGGGTAGAAAATAAGGATAGGGCAGAGGACATGGGAGGGCGCATTAGCAGCTTCCTCAGGACGAACAGGATGGTAGAGATGGGCACAATGGGAAGGTTCCAGGAGATGGGCACACTAGTAGAATTTTACAAATACATGAGTAGGTGACTAAAAAATTTAGTCACAACAACTAAAAATGACTAAATTCTACTAATTTTTTGCAACAGAGCTATAAATGAGTAAATAAATGACTAATTTGGTCATGGACTAAAAAATTATTTAGTCATACAAATAAAAATGACTAAATAGTTAGTCACGTAAATACAAATAAGACAAAATTAAAAAAAATTGGGAAACATAGGGCGAGAGTGTATTGTGCGTGCACGATTCATTATTCATTTAGCCCGGTACTTGACAACTACATTGAGGTGTTTTGAGTTATAGAAGCTACTTCATCTAATTTGGAGATAAAGATTGTTTGGCCTGATTCATTATTCGTTTAGCCTAGCACTTGACAACTACACTGGCATGGGTATTGCATGGGCGATAAATATTGTTTGGAGAGGACCTGGAGACTTCTGAAAAGGCGGTCAAGGGAAAGAAATTTGGAGTTTGCTGCAACAAATTTGAATTTGGCAAGGCCCTTTGCAACGAAGTCGGATTTGGGGACGCCCTCTACAACGAATTTAGAGGTAATTCCAAACCCTCATCACATTAAACACAAAATATAGCTTTCTGATTGGAAACTTAAAATAGTTACAACCTATTTCTCTTAATAATATTCTTTTACAATCTTTCCACTGTTCTGCTTCATAATGTGTTTGAGCTAAATATAATAAAATTTAGGTGTCAGTACCAAAATAGAATTTCCTCAAACAATTTTGATACATTTTCACTACAAGCGCAAACTATCCTTGTGCAAAGTAAACATGTGCTACATTTACCCACACATCATGCATCTAAGCAAAGATGTTTCTTGTTGTAGCTTCTTGTACCTATGTAAAAATTTCCTTTGCAATATATCAAATTGACCCCTTTCAACTAGCACAATGGCTGCCCCATTTGTAGAATAAACATTTCCTAGTCTCTGTGCCAACACTTTACAATATAGTTCTCTAGCCTTCTCAAGATGTTGTGTCTCCACCTTTGGATCCCTCCTCTCATTACGAAAAGCTGAAAAATAATGCCAATTTCCAAGTGAAATGTCAACATAAGAATTATTCGCATCTAATTCACTTTCTATAGCTTTAATTGTTTCTTTTGCTTTATTTCAATCATCTACTTTCAGTTCCATTCTTCCAAGCATAGATAAAGAATTTATGAGTTTTTATCCACCTTAAGTGCATCCCCAATCAATTCTAGGATTAGTTGGATCTCGTTCTGAGCCTAAGCCATGGCTACAAGATGTAGATATGCATCCACATAATCATGAAACTTGTACAATATTAGCCTACATATAAAATATTTTCTTTTTCAGTATCATGTAGTTGTTCAAACAATCTAGCAAGATTCAATAGTGTTGTGACTATCCCGTGGTAACTCAATTCAAACACTGCCTTCTTCTAGTCAATGGAAGAATTCCATATCCTTAAAGAGCATAGGAAAAACTGCAAAATTGGCACTAGGGCTTTTATTTATGAATTCAAACCAAATGCCATTTCCTAATGCCTCTATAAAAAAAATTTGATCAAACTCTAGTTCATCATGCTCAAAATGAAGAACCCCAATGTTGTTTAAAAATTGAATGGGTACTTCTTCTTTGCTCTTCTTCAAAAGAGACTTTGTTATCTTAAGAGAATCTAAGGCTGCACTAGGGTCTAATGATATTAATAACTCACCCATCTTGATAAATGCATGGGAATCACATGGATCTATGTGAGTTTCCTTTCTTAAAATTTCCAAAGCCTTCTCTTCCTACCCTTTCTAAGCATATATATGGCCTACAACTTTTAAGCTCTCATAGTTCTCAAGGTGGACCTCTAGAACCTTTTCAAAATTTGAGAGAGAACTCTTAAGATCTCTCAACTTCAATTGAACCATTCCACAAAATCTTGTGGCCTATGGCTTTCCTTGATTGATGTCATGTAGTAGCTATAAGGAAGCTAAGGTAGTGGAACAAATTCCTACACTAATCTTGAGAGGAGAAAAATGAAAAAATTTACAGATCTTTAACAGTTACAAAAAAATAAACACAAATATCATGCATACCACAACACAATGATTTACGTGGGGAAAACCTTTCAAGAGAAAAACCCCACACTCCAAAAGCCGCCCAATATATTATTCAAAAATCAAAATATTACAATATACTTGCAAAGCAAGCTTCTCACAGGAGTATCACCACCAAAGATCAAGAGACAACATGACTGCTATCAAACTCTCAGAATACACCGTCATCTACATAAATCTCGACTGCTTATAAGAAGCTTTTTGGAACCTTCTAGAATTAGGGTTTTACAAGGTCATTTTTCATTTGATGTGTTAACGAAAAAACCTTGATGTGTCAGTGGGAAAACCTTGATGGGAAATCCCATATCTTGTTATGAGTGTATAGTATTTGCATGATCAGTTGTCACATACCAACATACATCCTATCAACAATAAACCGTATATAATTGCAAGGTTCATACACATTTTCCCAACAGTAGTGACCAGTTGTGTCATAATCACCTTTACTATGATAATATCGTGCAAGATTATAATATGAATGAGAATTCATGAGAGGGCGGTTATTTGAAACAAGAGTTGTCTCAGTCAACTATTCCACAAGAAAATGCTTCCCTGTGAAGAAAAAATGGTTTGTGAAATGATTCAATGGCATTACATAGTGCGAGTATAATTCAAAGGCTCTATGCATCTTTTCCATTCCTTCATGAACACTACCTTTTTCACTAACTATGAGAATCCTACAATTAAAAAATGCACAAAATAGACCACGGAGATTTTTCCCCATTTCAAACAGTAAAATTACCAAAAAAATGCATTTAAAACCTGCAAAAAAATACAAATAAAATCATGCTGATTTTCATGCCAAAAATAAACCATGAGACCATATCTTGTTGCTTACTATTATGCTTTGATATATTTTTTCCAAGCATCCATAGCTTTTTTGAAATCACCTATTTTAGGCTTTTAGCCATAGCAACAAGGCAGTGAACTATGTGATAAAATGCTTTGGTAGACATGTATGAAAAATGTGGTAGCATAGACAAGGAAATGAACTTTGGAAAAAATGTCTCAAAGAAATGTGGTCTCATGGTGATTGAATATCATGACGAATGCCATGACAAATTTTTTTTTATGGATTGTCATGCCATTCCATCACCATGAGACCACATTTATTTGAGGCATTTTTTCAACCAGTTCACTGCCTTGTCTATGCTATTACTTACTATTATGCTTTGATAGATGTTTTCCAAGCATCCATGTCTTGTTTGAAAGCACTTGTTTTAGGCTTTTAGCCATAGCAGCAAGGCAATGAACTATTTGATAAAATGCTTTGGTAGACATGTATGAAAAATGTGGTAGCATAGACAAGGCAGTGAACTATTTGAAAAAAAGCCTCAAAGAAATGTGGTCCCATGGAAAGTCATGACAAGCAAATGCAATTGGTAGCTGCCCCTAGTTATTAGTTATGCATTATGAAGCAATTGCATAACTACTTAGGTTGACTTTGTAAAAACTATATTGTAATTGAAATTTTATCATGTATCAACATCTATCTATTAGTTATGCAATGTGAAGTAATTATGCTTTGAGTTTGAAAGATGTACAATGCAATGTAATCAGCGATTTGAATATAAACTACACAAATCTATTGTTTACAATTTATTAGTTAAACACTCTATTTTATTTGCTCTCTATAACTCTATTGCTATGGAAATGCCTTAATTCAATTAAAAAAATTGTCTCTTAGTCTACAATTTTTTATGTTTTTTCATCTATCAGCATCTAGTTATTAGTTATGCAATGTGAAGTAATGCTTTGAGTTTGAAAGATGTGCAATGCAATGTAATCAACAATTTGAATATAAAATACAAAAATCTATTTTTTACAATTCATTAGTTAAACTCTATTTTATTTTCTCTATAACTCTATTGCTATTAAAATGCCTTTCAAATAAAAAAATAGTTTTTGTCTTGTAGTCTACAAATTTATTTATTTTTTGTAGAATATTACAGATGGATCAACATCAAAGGTTGACTATAGATCAATACCATGCATTTGATGAGAGAGTAGCTAATGAGAGGGACATGGACAAATATCCATGTCCATGTAATGACTGTCTTGGTGGAAAGGTGAGAAAAAGAAATATGATTTATTGACATATGATAAGATATGGGCATAGTGGTATAAGCCTTTGGAATTACAATTATTATGAAGATATGATAGAATTGCAGAGTGTGAGAGATGAAGAGGCAACAAACATAGATGAAGTGGCACCAAACATAGATCAAGAGGCAGCAATGTTAGATGAAGGGTTTGAAGTTGATAGAATGTTGAATGGGGTCTAAATGATGATTGGGCCAAGTTGATGGAGGATGCTTTAAAGCCTATGTATGCTAATTACATGTTAAGTCACTTGACAATAGTCCATCAAATTTTTAACTTGCAAGTGGTGTTTGGTTGGAAAAATGAGAGTGTAGATCAGTTATTGGCATGTTATTAAGTTTGTTGTTACCACCTAACTCCACATTGCCAACAAAATGAAGTCAATATAAAAAGAAAATCACTAAGCTAGGCTTAGGGTATGAAAACATCCACACATGTGTGAATGGTTGTTTATTATTTCACAAGAATCTTGCAAGTGAGAGTGAATGTCTCAAATGTCATGAAGCAAGGTATAGAATGGTGCAGCAAGGTTCAACACTTGATCATTCATTGAGCCATGGTTGGTTGCACATTTTATTATGAGACGAATGGGATGGGTGCAATAGATAGTACTGATAGATATAGATGCAGGACTTATTCAAACGTAGCACTTGTTTTCTAGGTTTTCACCATGGTACCAGTCCTAGAAGCACAAGGTGGTTTTCACTTAAGGATTTTTTATTTCTCTTTACTATTTTTCTTAATTTTTTATTTATTTTTTACTTTTTAGCTTTTTCACTGATGATATTCAGATTCACTCAAGTATAAAATATTTTGAGATGGTTGTTATTCAAAGGTTTGGCTAAAGGTTATCCTTCAGGAGTAGCCAACTAATTTTTCCCCCAACCATAGCTTGCTATTATGATGAAAGGACCTAACCAGTTTGGTTCAAACTTCCCCTTCCCATCCTGATTTAGCAGGTTCTTCTGATTTTCTTTCAGTACTAGGTCACTAACTTGAAATTTTCTATTTTTAATCTTCTTATTGTAGCTTCACTTGAGCTGATTCTGATATACTTGGAGATGGTTTAATGTGCTCAAATGTCTCTCATCTAGAAGCTTTAGCTCATTCAGTCTGGACAGTTGATATTCCTCATTATTGACCATGCCTTTCAAGGATACTCATAGTGAGGGGATCTCAACTTCGATAGGTAGGATCGCTTTAGAGCCATAGACCAAGAGAAAAGGTATTATGGCACCTGTGGGTGTGTGGATGCTAGTTCAGTAAGCCCATAAGGCTAGATTTAGTTGCAAATGCTAATCATAGCCAACTTCATTAATAGTCTTTTTCAATATTTTTAGAATGGGTTTATATTGGATGCTTCTGCCTAACTGTTTCCTTGGGGATAGTATGGGGTCGATAAAATATGTTGGATAGAAAACATTAAACAAAGCTCACTGACATCTTGGTCTTGAATGGGGTTTTGTTGTCTATGATGATAGTTTGAGGAATTCCATATTGAAAAATCAAATAATTCAAGATAAACTTGGATATTTGCTTCCATGTGATGTAAGTTAATGGAATGGCTTCTATCCACTTTGTAAAGTATTCAATTGCAGTTATGATAAATTTATGCCCATTAGATGAAGTGGGAGATATCTTACCTATCAAGTCAAGTCCCCACTGCAAGAAAGGCCATGGTGTAGTTATAGGTTGTAGCTCCTGTGTCGGTGCATGAACAAGATCACTATGTTGTTGACAATATTAAAGACACTTTCTTGAGTTATGAATGGATTCTTGATCTATTAATGGCCAATAAAACCATTTTCTCAACAATTTTTGTACTAGATTAGGTCCACTAGAGTGAGACCCACAAACACCTTCATGCACCTCTTGTAAGTTAGTTTGCACTTCATCCATGTTAAGACATCAGAGTAATGTGCCATCTAGACTTCATCTTTATAGGGTATCTCCTAAGATGGTGAATCGGGAAGTTCTATGAAGAAAGGTTTTCTTTTGGTTTGTCATTAATTCAGGAGGTATGATACCATGTTGGATGTAAGCAAACGTGTATGGGTACCAAGGCGAGTTAGGAGAAACAACATCACAAACAAGTTATGATTCTGGGATATCAAAAGCCAACATAAGTAGTTTCTCCACTAGGAATTCATATTTGGGAATGTTTTGTGGAATGTTGAAGAGTGAACCTATTGTTTCCATTGCATCAACTACTCTTTTGTTGATTATGGGAACCTACTCAAAAGTGATGATCATAAAGTACTATTTGAAATTATCCACCATTATTTTGTATGGTATTAGCTTGTCAGCCTTCATTTGGTATCCATCATTTACTTTCCTTATTACTAGTTGGGAGTCTATGTAGACCTACAGTTCCTATTTCCTCCATTCTACAACTATCTTCAGTCCAGTGATGAGCACTTCATATTTAGAAATGTTGTCGGTACATGGAAAGGAAATCCTATAAGCCTTGGGTATACTATCTCCATGAGGTGTGAGAAATAATATACTAGCTCCTGAGCCATGTTGAGTGTGGGACCCATCAAAGTACAAGGTCCAACAGCTTGTTTGATCAGTTAGAAGTATGCTTTCATCTAGAAATTTTGTTACTAGAGGTTGATGATCTTCCATCAGTGTATCTACTAATTGATCTGCTATTATTTGTCCATTTATGGTTTTTATGTCAATGTATTTTATATCAAATTCACTAAGTATCATTACCCACTTAGCGATCCTCCTTGTTAGAGTTGCTTTTTCCAATAAATACTTTAAGGGATCAACTTTTGATATCAGCTTTACTTGCATGTTTAATATGTAGTGTCTCAATTTCTATGCTGCAAAGATGACAGATAGAAATGCTCTTTCTATGAGTGAATAGTTTAATTCATAGCCCACCAATTTTTGGCTAATATAATATACTGCTCTTTCCTTGTTATTTTTATCTAGTTCTGCTAATAAAGCTCCTAGCATGGTCGATGTTGTAGATATATACAGGATCATTGCCTTATCCTGAATTGGAGGTGTAGACATCCAAATTTGACCACTCTCACATGGTCAAATTATTTCCCTTTATTCTTCTATTTCATATTTCATTCATATTAATTAAATGATTTATTTAATATATTTCCCCTTTGCCTAAAGTTTCTAAAGTATTTAATTTAATAATTTAATACTTTATCTTTCATCCTTTCCTCTCTAAATTAAATAAATAACATCAGTTTATTTAATTTAATCATTTAGCCTTTTGAATTTAAATCAATTTTAAATTCCCTCTTTTTTCTCTCCTTGTCACATCCTCCATAACCTTCTTCTAATCTGGATTAGTCTAATTAATCCATGATTAGGATGTGCACACCTTTAATCAAGATTAATGTCACATCCTCCATATTTGGCCACTTGTCTCTAATCTTTCATTAATTTTCTTAATCACATGTAATTTTTGGTATGTCTTCCAAGTCAACCATTCATAAATGTTTTCCTTTTTGAGCCTTGAACTCTTCCTCATGTGAATTTAAAATTCATATTTATTCATTCAATACATTTCTCTTCCCCATGCAAGTTGTTGAGAAATTCTAAATTCTCTCACTTGTCACATCAGTCACATGGGACAAGGACTTCTTTTATAAGGACCTTGTCTTATCCACAAGGTACTTCTCATCATGTGAATTTAAAATTCACATTTATTCTCCCAACCACTTCTCCCTTCCAATCATGTGAATTTAAAATTCACATTTATTCTTCCAACAACTTCTCTCATTCCCATGATGATAAGAGAGGACTTTCTAAAATTTCTCACTTGTCACCATCACCCTCATATGGGGACAAGAACTTCCTTTTTAAGGAGATCTTCCCCTAATCCCAAGGCACTTGCAAGTACCTCCACCTCACATGTCTTCTTTCCAATTCATTTGTCCTTGTGCCATCTCATCCTCCACATGGTGAGATGTGAGGGTTTGTGAGTCTTCAACTCACCACAACCCTTCATCTTGCCCATGTTGGCAAAATCTTGACTATTCATTTCTCTAAAGATTCTTCCCTTAAAATGGAATATTTTTTCTCATTTCAACTCATAACTTGCATTCATCACATTCAAGCTCAAGCATTCAAGCTCTCATACTCTCAAGCATTTTGCAAGCATTCTCCTCCACCATTATTGCATTCTTGAAGCTCCATTTTGCATCCATTGCATTCATCCACTCAAATACCCAACTTCACCATTGCATCCTCCATAGAATCTACATCATTTTGCATGTCATTTTAGATTTTTTTCCATCAAGGAGCACACATTCATCAACAATCAAAGGGCCAACCAAGAAGATCACTTGAGCAAGGTATAAATTTGGTTTTATCGTTATTTTGTTTAAGTTCAACGTAGCCCTATCTTGAGGTGTTGAAGTGTTGTTTTCTTCCTTTTTCTTTTTGTTTTGCATATTTTAGGTTAGGTAAATAAAACTGCTCACATTTTTGGCACGCCCGGTGGGACCCACAAATGGGTCTTTTTGCTTTTATGTTTGTTGTTGTTTGATATCTTGTAGGTTCTGGTTACATAGAGGCAACTCTGCAACAGATAGGGGCAACCTTTCCCTAAACAGGGGTGACCCTACCCAAGGATAGGTGACCCTTCCCCAAGACAAGCAACCCCAACCTAAATAGAGGCGATTCTACCCTTGCAGAATTGCCCATCTAAGAAATAGAAGCAAAATTTACTCCCTATTTTCTCAACAAAGGCAACCCTGCCCTGAACAAGGGCGGCCCTGCCTTGAATAGGGAGATCCTACCCTAACATGGGAAATCCTGCCCTAACAGGGGTAATCCTGACCTAAACAGAGGTGTCTGTGAGGTAAAACAGTGACATGAAATTCATTTCCAAAGTCTGTTTTCTATTGTTTTGATTAATACTGACCCCTAACTTGTCCTATTGGTGATTGTGCTAGTTTTTACTAACATTTGTGTAGTTGTATCCACGCTTGTCAAAGATCGAAGGTTGAAAAACTTCTAACATATTTGTTGTAGGACGAACGAGCCTAGTTTAGTAGTTAGTTTATTTACTTTTCATTTTCATACTAGTTAGGCACATAGTTTTAAGTAGGAGGGAGTCAATATATTGTGTGTTTTACTTGTCAAGTAAGCTATTGATGTATCCAATCCACTTGCGCCATTTAGTGATCCTGTGTGAAAATAAATTGTAGCTTACATAGTCCTTTGTGTTTCCCAAGGGGCATTACATCATTCAAACTTCCCCCTTGCACTTCATGTGAGCCTGGGGAGTAGCCCAAAACATTTAGTGTTCTCTTTTTAGTGGGACCTACTTGGGGTTTCATCACCCCAAGGGAAGATTTCAACCACGTGTACCAATAGAGTATATAAAGGGGGGAGAGCCAAAGTTGTACCCCAATCTAGTCATGTCGTGTCTACAGACCGTCGAAGCTAGGGTGATACCTAGATAAGACATGAAGAGTTGGTCTGAGCTCATGGTGCCTCTCTAGGGTTCCTGATTCACGCTTGTAGATGGGTTGGTGTTCATGGTTGTGTCTCACATACCATGTGTATATCAAGGACTCCCTAGTTTTCCTTGTTTAGCTTAGTTAGAGGACTGTGTTCGCCATACCCTTTTCACTAATCTTAGGATTGTGCTTCTTGAACTGTCTTTTCTGTGTAAAACCAGTGCATTTCTATTTAGTCAAGTCAGCATTATGTTTTGCTTGTTGTTTGTTATGTTTTTGGTCCTTTACCATAGTCGTTTTAGTCTGTTAAGTCTAGTTCAACTGATAGGGGCGACCTTGCCCTTAATAGGGGTGATTCTTGTAAGGAAAGCTAGATGTGGAAGCAACTCTCCTAACGTCAAAACCTCAGGGAAGAATGTAGAGATACCTTTTAAATTTTACAATTACAATCCAATTAAGATGCACTAGAAAGAGATTACTGAAACAGAGTATTTGACAAACACATATGAACACCAGATATATGTGGGAAAACCCTTACGGGAGAAAAACCCACCACACCAAGAGAAATCACTTTGTATTACAGTAATGGAGATTACATACAAATATCAGACTTATCTTTCTAATGTCATATTTCAGCAGCTTTCACAATGATCAAACTTGTACAGGAACCTTCAAGTTATAGTCTTTATAGAATAGAATTCATACACTGATCATACAACCACACAACAATCTGTCGATCCATCCAACCAGTCACAATCTACAATCACAGAGTATAACCATGTCGCCCCTGTCTGTCGAGCTTCCTCTCAAAACTTCCACAATGAACTTTCTTCCAACGGTTTCCATTCGGCTTCTCTGATTGGTCGACTACAAGCCACATAGGATAGTCTTCACATAGTCAAAAGGATTCAGCTATGTTGGCATGTCGGTGAGACACAAGAAATGTCTCCCCAATGCCACAAGACCTGATTACACGTTATCGCCAAGAGTCGTCTCCATCGGCAAGAGGTTATATCAAGTTCACCTGTTGCATCGACTTCATTTTTCCTTTCGGAAAAACTATCGCTCTTCAGTGAGACCACATATCGATATCCTAAGTCACACCGAAGAGTCATTCTATCGACAGGACATACCACTCTTTCCAGGACCTCACGCCGAGCCTTCAAGTTAATCTAAGTGCATCCACCAATCGGTGAGACTCATCACTTTCGCCAAGAGTTCATACCGAGGTCCTAAGTCATACCGAAACATTAGCATTTCCATTGGCACCCATCTATCACTAAGACATTCAACTATTGCCAAGAGGTTTCATCGAGATCCTTATGTTATATCGAGCACCGAACGGTCGGTAAGACTTACCACTCTCGCTGAGAGTTCTTAGTGAAATCTCCAAGTTACCTTGAGATCACCATTTGCCAAGAGTTATACTAAAGACCCCTCATCATCGACGAGACTCTCCATCGGTCACTAAGACTTCATACCAAAGTCTTTGAGTCACTGCGAAGACCTCAAGTGTATCCCCATCGGCGAGACCTTCCATTTTCGTTGGGACTTCTTCCCGAGTGTTCAAGTCACCCCGAAGCCCTCGGTCGCTATGAGTCTCCCCGACGCCCGATATGAATGGCCTGTCGGCCAGAGATCTCCACATGATAAGAGGTCACACCGAACACAACATGTCACATCGAAGACTCCAATGTGTAACCATTCGGCAAGACTTCTGGAAGGTCACAGTGACCTGTACAAAACATAAGGCTACAAATCTGCTCTTCGGCTAGACATAGAATATGTCACACCAACTTGGCTCCAATAGAGGTTTTAGCCTATGGGATTGAGACACATATTTCCAATAATCTCCCACTTGACGAAGATCACACAGGCACCTCTAGAGCACAACAAAACTTACTGAAAATCATGGGCACTAAGGCCCATTGAACTGGCACACCACCTGAACTTGTTTGTGCTCACTAGCTTCGTCAATGCATCTGCAATATTCTCCAGAGTATCAACTTTTTCCAAACTGACATTTCCATCCTCCACTGTATCTCATACAAAGTGGTACTATACATCTATATGTTTCATCCTGGAATGGAAAGTAGGATTCTTTGCCAGACAAATTGCACTCTGACTGTCACAAAAAATAGTTATTTTCCCTGCATCAAAACCAATGTTAGAACACAAATGTTTTAACCAAACTGCTTCTTTACAAGCATGTGTAGCTGCCATGTATTCAGCCTCTGTAGTGGAAAAAGTGACTACATCCTATCGCTTACTCATCAACTCAACTTTGCACCACCATTCAACATGAAATTATCCCTTTGGTGGACCTCCCCTCTGTCAATGTCCACCTTGTCGGAATCCATGGCCTCGAATCGAGAGTCCTCTTGTGATTCAACCCGAGGTTCCCATATTGCTTACAAAGAAAAATCCTAGAAGAAGTGCCCTTCAAATATCTGAAAACTCTCTTCGGCATCCCAATGTGTCCTTCGAGGTTAATACAAAATTGACTAAGAACTCCCAGCGGGCAATGTGGCCTTGTCTGAACAAATTGCATACATACCATTGCCAACCACACTAGCGCAAATTTTGGTCATGTCCTCCGTCTCAACTGGAGATTTTGGACCAATCTTATGAGATAGCTTCATTCCCTGCAAGGCTGGAACAACTAGATGCTTGCAATCATTCATGCAAAATCTCTCTAGAACAGTCTTGATATACTTACTCTGACTGAGCCAAATTTTTCTACTATTTCTGTCCCTAGTTATTTCCATTCCCAAAATATACCCTGTTGCACCAAGATCTTTCATTTCAAACTTTACAGACAACTGGGACTTAAGATCGGAAATCATTAGCTTACTATTGGCTATAAGTAGCATATCATCAACATATAGAGCAATAATGAGAATTTGATCACCTTCAGCTTTGTAATAAACACAATGTTTTAGATTTTGATCTTAAAATCCCAAAAGACAATACAAAATTATCAAATTCACGGTACCCACATTCCTAGGTGACTACTTTAACCCACATCACGAGAGACTTCTTTAACTTGCAAGCCAGTTTTCTTGACCTTTTCAACAAAGTGCTCAAAGGTAGGGACATATAGATTTCTTCTTCAAGATCACCATGAAGAAATGTTGTCTTCACATCCATTTGTTTGACCTCTAAGTCATACGCTGTTGCAAGTGACAAAAGAAATCTGATAGACGTCAACTTAGCTACAGGAGAGAAAATCTCCCCATAATCAATTCCCTCTACCTGGGAATAACCCTTCCCAACCAATCTTGCCTTGTACTTTTCCACACTGCCATCCAGACCAATCTTCTTTTTAAATACCCATTTGCAGCCAATAGCTTTTCTGCCTTTAGGCAAGGGCACCAAACTCCAAGTGTCATTCTTTTCTAATGATGCCATTTCTTCATTCATGGCTTCCAACCAAGAGTCTGAATCAGACATTTTAAATGCCTCTTTTACAGTCCTAGGCTCATCAGTGCTAGAAATCAAAGAATAGGCACAAGTAGAATCTATCAAAGAGAACCCATACCTATCAGGTTGTTTTCTTTCACGGGTTGACCTCCTCACTTGCTGAGGCTGAGGTTCTTCTTCTTCTTCAGAACTTTCAGAACTACTTGAGCTCTCCTCAATTTTAGGTACATTTTGAATTTTCCAATTCCTCTTTATCTGGTGTAGGAGGAATTCCAACTACATCCTTATTGTTTTGACTTTTGTCCTAGCTGCGGATCTAAAGAGGGAAGAGGAAACCCCGACTCCACGAAGATTACACTTCTACTATGTACAACCTTCTGTGTGTTGGGATTCCAAAGCATCCTTTTATGCCCAGCATAGCCAATGCATTTTGTGAGCCTTGTTCTCCAACAGAATGTTTCTCATCACAGCACATATGCATGTGCTCCGCGGTAAAAAACATAAACATGTCTTAAAGAGAGGCTTATTACCATACCATGCTTCCAAAGGAGTGTTTTCTCAACAAGAGAAGAATTTGGAGAATGATTAATCAAGTAACATGCAGTAGCAAACTGACCTCAGCCCAGAACTTCTCCTCCAAGCCCGCACTACTCAACATACTTCGTGCTCTCTCCATCACTGTCCTATTGAACCTTTCTACAACTCCATTTTGCTATGGAGTATAAGGTGTAGTCTTATGCCTTTTAATCCCATGGTCTTTACAATACCTCAAAATCCCATGGGGAGCAAAATTCAAGCCATTATCGGTCATAAGCATTTAATTTTTCTTCAGTCTAATTTTTCTACAAGGTTCTTAAATTCCTTAAAGCCCGACTAAACACTTGATTTACTTTTCAAAAATAAACAAATGTTCTTCGAATAATCATCAATAAAGCGTGCATAGTGATGCCTTGACTTAGACAAAGAAGGAACATTCAACTGGACCAAATACATCATAATGAATATAATCTAGCAAACTAGATGATTTATGAGGGCTGGAATAAAATGAAACATGGTGTTGTTTTTTCCATATATCTGATGTTCCTGAGAATTCAGACTTCAAGGTTACAATCTTCAAGCCCCTCAACCCGAGGGTTTTTTTTTTTTTGTTCTTCAAGGTTTTTAAACCTTTCTCTCCAATGTGGCCTAGCCTATGATGCCAGAGCATAGTCTTTTTTTCTAGAATTTGAACTTCCATAGAGTTTTCCCTCTTTTCCTCCATGAGTAGCCTTCTGTGACTTTACAGAGACATTGTTACATTGAACAGCATGTGCATCCAGCTTGTACAAGGTACCAATACGAGCACCCATTGCTAGCACCATTGAGCCTCTAATCATCTTGCAGCCATTTCCAAAGAACGTGACTTGCACTCCAATATCATTTAGCATACTTACAGAAAGTAAGTTTCGAGCCAGACCTGGTATATGCATTACATTATTGATCCCCTTTACTTTGTTGTCAGGGAATTGGATTCTAACTCTTCCACGGTCAATAATTTCCAAAGTTGAATCACTTGCCAATTACACCTTTCCACCATCGTATTCTCCATACTTCATGAACCAATCTCTATGAGATGTCATGTGGAAAGATGCTCCAGAATCAATCAACCAGACATCATCTGATGCCTGTGTAGCCAAGGTTGCAATGAAGGCGTCTGCATCACTGTGACAAGAATCATTGTCGGAAGAATACTTCTTCTTCTTCTTCTTCTCCTCTTTACAATCCTTTTGGACATGACCAAGTTTCCCACAGTTCCAGCACTTCACCTTGGACTTCTTTCCAAGAGACTTTGATCTCCCCTCTGATTTTGATTTTGATTTTTTGTCCTTCTTCTTGTCTTTCTCTTTCGACCTTCCTCCAACAGCAAGGGCCTCCTTCGCCATCTCAGAAGATTTCCTTCTCATTTCTTTTGATAACAAAGAAGCAACAACATCCTCCATCTTGAAACTGGATGTTGTACTCCCAATAGCCATCACCAGGTGATCCCATGAATCTGGCAAAGAACACAATATTAGCATACAACGATCCTCTTCATCAATCTTCACACCAACAAATGTTAACTGTGCAATCAGCATGTTGAATGCATTCAAATGATCAACTATAGAACCTCCTTCCTACATTCTCAAAGTGTACAACTTCTTCCTTAGGAATAGTTTATTCACCAAGGACTTCCCTTGATAAATAGATGCCAGTCTCTTCCACAAGGAATATGTAGTCTTCTCTCCATGCACATTGAGAAGAACGGAGTCTGCCAAATAGAGCCTTATTAGCCCCTTAGACTTTCTATCTGCAAGGTCCCAATCTTCTTGCTTCATGCCTGTAGGTTTCACTCCAGACACAACAATCCAAAAATCATGATCCACTAAGAGATCCTCCATTTTGAGTTTCCACAACTAAAAATTTCTGTAATTGAACTTCTCTATTTCAATCTTTCCTGACGTGCTAGCCATCTCAATCTCTAATTAGAACTTGAAAAAATTCTACAAGAATCCCACTAAATAGAAATTGACACAAAAAACCCAACATACCCACAAGAATAACACAACTGGCCAGGCTCTGATACCACTTGTAAGGAAATCTAGATGCGGAAGCAACTCTCCTAACGTCAAAACCTTAGGGAAGAATGCAGAGATACCTTTTAAATTTTACAATTACAGTCTAATTAAGATGCACTAGAAAGAGATTACTGAAATAGAATATTTGACAAACACATATGAACACCAGATATATGTGGGAAAACCCTTACAGGAGAAAAACCCACCACACCAAGAGAAATTACTTTGTATTACAGTAATGGAGATTACATACAAATATCAGACTTATCTTTCTGATGTCATATTTCAGAAGCTTTCACAATGATCAAACTTGTACAGGAACCTTCAAGTTACAGTCTTTACAAAATAGACTTCATACACTGATCATACAACGACACAGCAATTTGTCGATCCATCCAACCAGTCACAATCTGCAATCACAGAGTATAACCATGTCACCCTTGTCTATCGAGCTTCCTCTCAGAACTACCACAACAAACTATCTTCCAACGGTTCCCATTTGGCTTCTCTAATTGGTCGACTACAAGCCACATAGGATAGTCTTCACACGGTCAAAAGGCTTCAAATGTGTTGGCATGTCGGTGAGACACACGAAGTGTCTCCCCGATGCCACAAG
>VDFB02017347.1:0-78149 GCA_007258455.2 Sequoia sempervirens
TTGTTATCTCTGAACGATGAAGAACCTCTAGAGTTGAATCTACTCGACGGGGCTGCTAACTCCATGTTCTGTGCTTTCTTCATCGCCTCCTGTAATGATGGAGGATGGCTCTGTCAAACCCTCTATGAAGAGTACTACCAATCTCCTATCTGATATGTTTGGAACCATGACGGATAGCCTCTGAAAGTCACTGATATAAGTCTCTAGACTGCCACTCTGCCTCAACTGTGCTAGATCTCTGAAGTAGGTTTCCGGATCCTTCTTATCAAACCTCTCAACCAATCTGTCTACGAACTCCTGGTATGAAGTGATCTTGTCATGATGTAACGTCACCATGCCGTGGTGCCACCAATCATAGGCAACTCCCTCGAGGTGCAGTGTAGCATATCTAATAGCGTCTCTCTCAGCCATCGGACGCAAAGTGAGGAATGTATCAAGCTTGCTAATCCAAGCTTGGGCTGTCATCTTACCACTACCATCGAACATCACCAGATTCAGCCTGTTTGTTGCATGTTTCAAATCATTGTTCTGGTATCTGGGTCTCCAATCCTGACGAGCCCTGTTGTGTTCTCTCCTCTGAGTGACAAAACGGTCGAAGGTAATTCTTTCTCTGACCACAGGTGGTATCAACTCCCATTCCTCGTTCGCTGCCATAAGATTATCAACAAACAAATCCTCGTGCTCCTCATCTGGTATAGCCTCATCGGGCTCTAGTCTCGTGAAAGTAGGCCTAGTAGGCCTATCTCAGCTGGGACTGCGACACCGGCCCTAGAGCTCTCCGCGGACCCCCAGATCACCCCCGCCATCGTCACTTCATGTGGTGACGGGTCTCCCTCAGGTATCTCAACCTCTCTGAAGGCGACGCTACCCCGCCGGTAACGATTTCATCTGAACGACGCTTGTCCAAAGATGAAGATCTCTAAGTGTAAGCAAGACCTCCGGGATCGCCCCGATCTCTGCTATTCCTTGCGGATCTCTATCCTAGGTATGTCGGGCCCTGCCATTCTATCATTCCCCGGGCTTTCAGCCATGATTTCGGGTCACCGCTTCAAAATCAAGGCGCTTCAATCAAGGCACGTCATGAAAGTATAGTACCTCGTGATGTATCAAATTCCTCTGGCTGCATGTGATGGCTAAACCCTCAGGATGGCAGGATTTAGCTCTGATACCACTGTAGAAACCCTAGTTTCCCCTATTCTCTGAATCTGACTGTCTTTCTGATCTTTTTGAAGGTTTTTGGTTTTTTTGCTTGTTTTTGTGTTTTTGAGCAATAAATAAAAAGGTACGACTTTGCTTGAAAATAACAATAAATTCTATAAAAATTATCTAGCTCTTGAAAATGATGAGAAATGGATGCCAGTTTATTTATTTCTCTTCTGGAGCGATTACAATGAATATTCAATTACATGCAATGAATAAAGCAATGGATTTTTAATATTCAAAGAACCTGATTTCAGCCGCCATAAATGAGATATGAGATGGTACGGCTCACTGTTGACACACTCTTCCTCTGCCAGATGCTACCCAATTGCTCTCTTGATATTTGCGCCTCTTCTGGTGAAGACAAATGATGAAGAAGGAAGGCGTTGTGCTCTGGAACAAAAAGACATCCTTGCTGATATGGTACGGCCTGTTGCAGGATGGTACGGCCTGGTAAATGACAGCAGCAATAATAAATTTGTACGGCTCCCTCAAGTTTCTCCCAAGCTCTCTGAAAGGTGCGCCTAAAGGAATGAATGACTTCTGAATGCAAAATACTCTGAAACTCTGTAAATAGATAACTTCTGAAGCTCTGTGATTTCTCCAGAATGAAGAAACCTCTGCTGCAATAAATCAAGTGGTATTACACACCCTCTGAATTGCTTCCAGTGGAGATGGCTCGTTCCCCAAGGAATTCGAATTTGAAACCCTAAAGTCTCTTGCTCAGATCAATTTGATCAGTTTCTCAAAATCAATAATCTCATAATGGCTCAAAACACAAGGCAAATCCTCTAATATGCTGAAAAGTGTGATTTCCTCAATAATAGGGTTTTAATAAAAATTTGACTTTTAATTCTTTTAATTTTCCATAGTCTCCAGCCAAAAATATTAAATCATAATTTAATTGCCAAATAGACCCCTTATTATGATGGCGCACCCCTCAAGAAGAATCACTTAAGTTATAATTTAATATTATAACTTTATATTTTAATCATTAAATAATTAATATTTAATTAATGCAATTAAATATTAATATCTCCCTCGTTACTCATCCGATGACTGATCCGTCTGAAGCTGACGAACTCTGAAGTGATTCCGAATACTGCCAAAGCCATACTGCTAAAAATAGCAGGGGTCCCACGCTGCCTGCCAGGAACTGCTAAAAATAGCAATTCTGCAAAAAGTCTCCGAACGAGCCCAAACGAAAGACTACTGATCAAACTCTGCTAACTGAAGCTGAGCCAAGCTCCGAAGTGACCCTCTATCCAGTCTATCAGCCTACGAGGGTCGTGTAATAGGCCAATCCTGTACTCTGAGAGATGTCACTGAGAAGGGGACATGACATCCAACATGAAGCAAGTTCTCATATACTCAGCGTAGCTCTCCTTCGTCTTCCAAGCAAGATTATTCAGACCCGAGAGGATGTCTTCTTGATCGTCGTTGAACCCCAAATTTGGCTGCAACACTGGAAATATCTCTCTATGTGGTAGCACCATCTTGACTCATGATAATTTATTCTCCAATGAATTTCTTTTTGATGAAAATCCCTTCTTTACTTGAATGTGGTTGTTCACTGCAAGGAATCCTTGGAAGGCCCTCCTTCTAGCCCCTGTTTCCTATTGATGTGATTTTTGTGACCGCACCAATCAGCAAAACGAAGTTGTCCGAAGGCTACTCCATTCTCTCTTGATCAAAGTATTCTGTGCGCTAAGATTGTAAGAAAGTTCACACGTTCAACTCCAAGGTTCCGAAATACTTAGAATACCCTTAGTTGGTTTGATGTGAATTGCTGTTTTCACGAGGGGACTTACACAATTGTTCAAAATTCTTGCAGTTAACAGTAAATGGATGATTGGAAGGGATTTGTATAATGTGGATGATTTAGCAATAAGTACATTTTCCTAAAACTAACCAAAGATGAACAGAAAGTAAATGAGTGTAAAGGATAAGAAGGTTCTAGGTTTTACTCTAAGGTGGGACGTGGGATCAATCTTAACAGCTTCAACCAAACTCTGCTCCACCTCACGTTGGACAGCTTACACAAAGTAGGTGCAATCTTCAAAGGGATAGCGAGTAATTTTCAAGTCACAACTCAACACCAAGATATCGTCAAAACAACGCATACCAAGGCATGAGCTACAACTGAAGTTAAGTTTATGAAATTCTCCAGTAGACCATGCAAGGAAAACTTGCCGTCAGCAAGCCGCTAGTGGTATGGAATGAAGCGAAGTTGCCTTGATCAATGCCACACATCCACAGCTACCATCTACTTGCATAAAATGAAAATGCTACTTCTTAAACTACTTTGCGCTATCTTACGCTACTTGGAATTGAAGGGACGAAGAAACCTTGCTAGCTAAACACAATGAAGACGAATTTCACCCATCAATGAAAAGGTCTTCAATTATGAAAGTGTTACACAACAATTTCTTACAAAAGTTTTCAAAGGAAAACTTTCCTTCTCCTCCAAACTGTGCTAAACTATCAAGCAAAATGTCTACTCTGCTCTACTCTCTAGTCTGATCTCCAATCTGATTCTAGTCTCTAATTCTAATTAATTACAAATGAGGGGGACTCCCCCTTTTATAGATAGCCCAGTCCAATGGACGGCTAAGATTACAATCAAAAGAGTGGCTAAGATTAAGCCACCTCAGCCCTAACCCTAAAAACTGCCAGAATGGGGAGTGGTACATTAAATGAATCAAAGATTCCCACTCACTCCCAAAATAGTAAAGGCAATTAATGCCCACAATCGTCTTCTAGAAGATCCTCGCCCAGAGTGCATTCCCATTTTCCTCTCTGGCTGCAAACTCAATGAACACGCCAAGTATGACCAACCTCCTGAAGAAATGGGTGGAATGCAATCAAGTGGAACTCTAACACCATGATTGACATGCTGTGCACAAGATTTTCTCCAAGCAACTAGGGAATCCTGCGTGCTCTGGATCAAGCTGGAGAAAGTAGAGGTGTTCTCAAAGTCATCCTGTACGAAGGTCTTCACCTCTGAAAAGAAAGGCACCAGCCTACCCCTCAAATTATCAGCAGTCACCTCATCTGGATTCAACCGCCTAGCAAATATGGCCTCGAAGGTATTCTGGACTCCATCAATAATGTTGGCCATAGCCTTCCGTACTCTAGTTGAATCTGCCTGTGCTGCGTCGAAGAAACCACGTCCCGTGATTGCTGAAGAATACCATCTAGAAAAGTCATACCTGTCATTCTCTTGAATAACCCCTCCATCAATCGGCAACCGCAAAGGAACATGTCTCAATGCCTCAAAACGCTGAATAACCTTGCTTTGATAAACAGAAGCATCTCCCCAGGCCTGATCAACTGCCTCCATTCATGCCAAAATACTAGAAGCCTGCTGAAAAGCAAGAGCAAGGTCCTCGATAAACTTTTCTGTCTTAGCACGAACTCCCGTGACCCACTTATCTGCCTCCTGTGCCATCTTCCCCAACTCCGACAAGCCACTGATTGACTCTCTGAGTATCTCAGCTGGAAGCTCTATCGCTGGAATCTCCTGCCCACGAGGACGAGACAACTGCTGCACATATCCTATCAAAGCCTTATGCTCTCTTTTCAACTTCTTGTACTTTCCTTCCTTTTTAAATAATCTGTCCTTGAGGGCGAGGTAAGAGTTATCACACTCCTCTACAATCTGTGCACCTGTGGGTTGTCCTAACTCCAAAGTTGTGACTACATAATTCTCGGGTACTGCTTCATCTCGGTCACAATCAACCTGAGGCACTGCCATGTGAAGGGTGCGAGAGCCATCCTCTTCAGTCGAGATCTTTGAAAACTTCCGTGCTCTCTTCTTTTGTGGAGGCGCGTTGATCCTGTTCAAAAACTCCTCCATTTCAACTGCTGGATCAATCTCTTCGCTGGGGCTTCTCATCCTATCTCTAAGCCAATCAGGTATTGTATATTGTATATCAAACGGTTGCTGTTCTTGTGCCTCTACTTCACGGACTTGTTCAACCTCTATATCATCTTGGTGAGGCTCATCGGCCTCAAGTGGCTGAGTATCTCCTGAAACTATATCATCATCGTCTAAAGCCGCCTCTAGCTCATGCTGAAACTGAGGGTCGGTAGTAGTCGACGCACTCCATCATCAGCTCCGAACACTGAATGGCTGGTGGGAAACCAGCAGCTGCATATAACCCACTTCGAATGATGTTGTGCGAAGTGGCTGAAGGTTGACGACTACCAATTCCCATCATCCGATTCTTGAAAGTCTCCAGGCTGACTGAGCCCAAATTGGTATCGGTCAGCTTGCCCAACTTCGAAGTGAACTTTGACTCTGGCATAAATGTCTTGCTCAGCTTCTTGATAACTGCTTGCCTGGATGCACCATTGTTGTCCTTGCCAGTTGTTCTTGCTTCAGCCATCTGCAAAACAATGAACATCCATGAGTAAATTAATTTAGAAAATAAATAAAATATTGTGCAGGGGCTGCCAGTCGACTTCAAGAACTTGAGAAGCTGCAATATCATTTCTCATTCGCAAACCTCAACTTCTTCTTCAATAGATTCGAGCTTCAATACTTAGAAAAATTTCTAAGCAAGTTACAGCAACTCACAAGTTTCAGCCTTCAGCAAATTCCTCTTCAACAAGTTTCGAACTTCAGTCTCAGCAACAAACTCAACACTGGACTTAGAGCAAATCGAATTCTCTTCAGCTGTGAAAAATAAGTGAACACCCTCCAACACACTTATAGGAAATTCGAATTCTAGAAGAAGGCTAAGTTTAGCCAGTGAATTAAATTTCCACTACTTCATTCGAATTTCCCTCCTCTGGCATTTTTGACACTTGTCTTTCGATGTCAGGAATCTTATTCTTCTAGAATTTCAACTTTGACTGTCACATTTAAATTTACTTTCGAAAATTTAAATTCATCATTTAATCAATTTCCATTCACCAGCCGAAGTTCTGTCTTGCAAATTCTCAATTTTAATCACCTCTGACACTCTGGAAAATTCATCTGTGAAGAATTCAATCAAAATATCTAGGCAATTCACTTTAAATTCACTGTCGAAGCATTTTCCATTTGAAAAACCATTTTATTCAAATTTTCCTTAAAAAATTTTAAATTTTCCCTTAGAAAAATTCACAATTCGAGCACCAATTAAATTCTTCATGCTGAAGGCCTTGGCAAAGTGCGGAAAACATAGAAATCCATTTCTCATCGAAGATCATCAGTACCCAGAAGAAAATTTTCTCGAAAACGTGATGAATCCATGGGTACACAACGAACAAGTTCATTTAAATTTTAAAATTTTGAACCTTAGAAAAATATTATTCAATCAATTTAAATCCGTTCATCTCTGTGAACATCTTGTTGCTCTGACTTGAGAAATTTTTAAATTCATCCTGCAATGCCAATATCTTCTAACTTCATCTCTGGAAAATTTATTCGTGCTTCAAGAAGAATTTCACCACCCTAGGTCTAGGCGTATTTTCTAAGGAAGAAAATATTTTGCCTTAGAAATTTTTTGAATCACTTTGAAAATTTTGCCTTAGAAAAAATTTTGAATCATTCTGCATTTCGAAATTTTGCCTTAGAGATTTTACTCAACTTCATGCATTCTGCCTTGGTGAGAAAATTTTATTTATTCACTCACTTAGAGAATTTTCTTGAAAGCACGTATCATGGAGGATTTTAATTTCAACGCCCTCTATATTTTATTTTATTCACCACCTTATGCCTTGGCGTGTCTTATTTTTTTATATCACCTTACTTACCTTATGCGCATATCATACTTCATGAGGAACATTCAACGCGCCTAGCATATTTCATTTTCCACTTACCACCCTACACACACTTTAGGCGCATTTGGCACTTGAGGAAGGATAATAACCACGCCCATGCAATATTCTCCATCTTCACTTTTACCTCGCTTACCACCTTTCACTCCAGACTCACTCTTTTACATAGTGCATATTACATGTGTAGGAGAATTAACTTTACCACGCCTTCTTGTGACCTTTCATCTCCCTCATTTTGTCTTTGTATGGCCCAATTTGGGCGCATTTGAGCATGTGTGAAGGACGAGTTTCTAACTTAGAAACTTTTTGGATTTGCTTTGACTTGTTGACCTTAACTTGGGCGCATTTCCCATGTTCAGGAGAATGAAAACTTTCAACGCCTCCAACAAGTGACCCTTGGGCTCCCTCATTTTTGTCTTCACATGGCCCCATTTGGGCGCATTTTGCCTAGGCTGAGGGATGAAACTTCCAACGCCTCTTTGACCATTTTGACCTCTTGTGAACTTGGGCGCATTTTGGCATATGTGCAGGATGAAACATTTTGACTTCTTTGACTTGCTTGTTGCATGGGCGCATTTTGCCATAGGAGGTGGACGAAACTTGTACTTAGAGAATTTTTTAGCATCTTGCTTGCATGTGAGGGCGCATTTTGCTATGTGTGAAGGATAAACTTTGTTGACTCCTTTGACTTCCTTCTTGGGCGCATTTGAGCATGCATGGAGGATGGGCGCAAATGGAGGGTGGTGGAGGATGAGTCCATGCCTTAGAAAATTTTGCTATCAACTCTCTCAATGTGGGCGCATTTAGAGGCATGAGCAGGATGAAGCTAACACTTAGAATTTTTTTCACGCATCAAGGTATGCTGGGCGCATTTTGCCCAGGGAGCAGGATTTTCATCACTTAGCCATTTTCCTAACTTCTTCAATCATGGGTGCATTTCTTGCCTTGAGGAGGATGAAACCTCAGTTAGAAACCTTTTTTTTTGCATACATGACTTGAGGTGGGTGCATATTCAAGGTGAAGCAGGATATTTCTCAGACTTAGTCACTTTCCTCGCCTTCGCTAGCTTCTTACTATAAATAGTAAGTCTCTTGATTTTCACACCTCCGAGACTCAGATCGTTTTGAAATTTTAAACATTGCATCTTCATGACCTCGTTGGCCTGTTGACACTGCTATTTCGGGTTGGCCTGCTATTTTTAGCCCATTTCTGAAGGTGGTTTGCTATTTATAGTAACTGCCTGCTTCTGATACCTCCACAACTCCAATTGACTTGAAATTCGAATGATGCGCTCCTCAACACGTGACTTGCCCGTTAGCATCGGCGCCTGTTGCTGACTTTCTATTTTTAGCCTGTTTCTGAGATGACTTACTATAAATAGTAAGTGCTCCGTTTGCCTTCAAATTTTACCAGCAAATAGCTTGAAGGATGCTAATCACGGTGGTTTACACCGGTTTTCGAAAATTTTGACCTTTTACCCCTCTTTTCGGGCCCCGAAGCTGGAAACCCTAATTTGCTCTGCATGCGTATCAAATGATCTCCATTTGTCTTCGTTTCTGTTGCATTGCGATCAACTCGTGATTCGGTCTGGGAGGCTACGGGATGCACCGCTAAAAATAGTAAGTTCCCAAATGAGTGACCATCTCCGTTTGCATGTCACGTCACTGCGAAGCTCTCAAAAAACCCATAAGGAATATGCAGACATGCAAAGAAAACCCTGACATGCAAACCCTAAAAATAGCCTCTGAAGGCTGAACTCTAAAAGTTGTCATCTCATTTTGCATGTTATACTATCGCGAAGGTCTCTAAAAACCCAGAAGGAATATCCAGACATGCGTTGAAAAACTCTGCATCTAAGCCCTGAAATCTGCTCCAGAAGTTGAACTGCTAAAAATAGTAAGTTGTCTATTTCAGCTCAAATTTTGCACACGAGCAGCTTGATGTGTTCTGAATGCAGTGTGACTGTTAAAACTTCGAAGGTGTCGAGAAAATGTTCCAAATTTCACACTTACTAAAAATAGTAAGTAGCCGGAATCTGATGAAATTTCAGTGGAAGCCTACTGGAAGCACACTGACCTCAATGTTAGTCTTTATTTTCAATTTATTCACCTTGCTTGACCTCGGATTGACCAAAACGATGGAAACCCTAATTTTCAGACTTGGCCAAATTTTATGTTTAGGCTCATAGACGGGAACGTCCCCGGAAAGGCAGACACCAGAAAAGAGACAGACAGACAGAGAGACAAAAACCGAAGCCAAAAAGACTAGAATGGAGAAAAAATTGGGGGTCCCCATTTTGAATGGGGCGATGTGTGAAAAGGTCACAACACATAGGTGTAGACATGGATTTGCAATCCATCATACCAAACCTTTTGAGTACATCGATGGTGTACTTCCCTTGACTTAGAATCATCTCATCTGGTTTCTGCCAGACTTCTAAGCCAAGGAAGTAGTGCATAAGTCCAAGATCTTTCATCTCAAACTCAAAGGCCAACTCTTTCTTACATTTGATGATCAAGTGCTCTTCTCCAGTAAGTATCAAATCATCAACATATAAGACCAAAATGAATGCTTCACCATCAATTACCTTAAAGTATAGATTAGAGTCAGCATCATTCTTCAAGAAGCCCAAACTTGACATGTAACGATCAATTCTTTTGTACCATGCACGAGGAGCCTGCTTAAGACCATACAAGGCCTTCTTCAGCCTACAAACATGAGACTCCTTCCCATGTACCTCGATGAAATATCCCCAATTTTTTTTTCCAATTTTTCAATAAAGCAACTCAACAAAAAAGAACCCGTTAGGGTTAGTCCAAACCAAAACCAGCAGTGTGCAAGTAACTCTTTGCCAAGAATGCGCACTCAATCTCAAGATGAGAAAGATGCTGTCATATGGCAAGAGGGTTGTCAGTACAACTTGAAAAAAATTACAAGCTGAAAGTAAACTCGACGCCAAGCATGTGCTTTCCAACCCAAGGTGGGAATGGAGCTACCATATGGCGGAGATACTAAGGAACTACAATGCAAATTCAGAATGTAAATAGGCGGCAAGCCAGCCTCTTCCACTTATTCAGTGGGTAATACAACAAGAAAGTACAATGATTTAGCAAGATAATAACAATGACTGTCAGTACTACTGAACAGTCTTACAATAAGATGGTTTCTTGCAAATTCATTGTGTTATAGAAATAAGACAAACTACGATATTGATTTTCAATTCTCCCAAGCTCACACGACCACTTAGACTCAGTTTCTCACTCAACTAATTGAATGCCCACAAACTGATATAACTGAACATGGACTGAAAATGCATAACCAGCAACATAGAACCCTACTAAAATGCTTGTATCTCACACTATACTCATCCAAAGACACCAAATCAAATGCAAAAGCTCCCTAAGATGATGGCGCCCAAGTTACAACAAAGAACCCACTCAAAAGCTTTGATATTATTTTAACACGCATTCCAATGCAGCCCCACAGATGGTATGGCCCTAAGAGGGGTGACTTGCTGTAGGAAAAATCACAGAAACCTCTGAAAAATCTGCAAATTTGCATAAAGGGGCGCCCCAAGAGGTTAGACAAGAATATGCAATACCCAAAACCAAAATATTTTTATTTTCAAAGATATGAATGAAACTACAGATCAGCCATGATATCAACAACTCCAGATTTTTGATATGAAATGCAATAAACTGAACTACAAAGCAAAAACTCAAGCTACAATGCAAACCTCACTACAAAATCCTCTCAATAGCAAGTAAACTTCTCCACTAGATGCTATCTCTCAAGCACGAAGTCGAGCCAAGGCTAGGAGGCATTCATTCCTTGAAGCAATTCCAACACCATTTCGACAGCATAACAATATTCAAGACATAAGATAAGAAATGAAGAGCAACTGCCTCCTTATATAGACCTTTTGAGAGAATCTCTAGAAACCTCTAGAAGGTGCGCCCCACTTCAAGACCTTTTTAGGTTTTTTGACTTTGACTTGGCTGCTTCTTCAAAATGGCGTACCTTTTCTTTAGTGATAAAAATCACTTTAAAATAATACATAAACTTCTCCAAAGGTTGGCGTCCAATTTCTCTTAAGCAATTATTGACTTTAGAAATATAAAAATATTTCCTGATGATGCGTCCACCCATGAGGTCCCCTTTTTTAGAACAACTTAAAGTCATGAAGCTAGGCCAAAGGGTTATAATATTAAAAGATAACATTATTTTAATTAGAATACTTATCTCTCCAGAAAAAGCATCAAGAGGCCAAAACAACCATACCAACTGAACTGACTGCAAAAGGAGGCCAATTGAACTGAAGCCAACAGGACCACTGCCAGAAATAGAATTTACTAAAAATAGTGAATTCGGAAAGTTGCTCGGATCAAAGTGCATGCGATACCATTGCGAAGCTTTCTGAAAACCCAGAAAGAATCCGCAATCCAAAATCCAAAACTCCAAGATGTAGCTGTCATTACTTACTAAAAATAGTAAGTCTGGAAAGGTTGCTCAACGCAGTTGCATGTCATACCTTTGCGAAGCTCTCTGAAAACCCAGAAGGAATCCAGAATCCAAACAGCCAAACTCCAACAAGCAAAACCCTGAATCTTCAAGAGAACCCACCAAATAGTCGGAAACCCTAATTTTGCCTCTGACTAGCCGACAACACCTCGGGGATAGGCCATCAATCACTGAAAGTGCAGTGCTAAAAATGGGGACATTACACTCGAACCCATCAGGTTGCTCGATGTAAACTTCTTCCTCGATCACACCATTTAGAAAAGTTGTCTTCACATCCATTTGATGAATCTTCCATCCTCTAGATGCAACAATGGCAATGATGGTCCTGACAGAAGTGTAGCGAGCAATAGGAGCAAATGTTTCTTCATAATCAAATGCCTCTTTCTGTGAAAACCCACGAGCCACGAATCTTGCCTTGTACTTCTCTATGCTCCCATCAATTGCATGCTTAATCTTGAAGAGCCATTTCGAAGATACCACAGATTTGCCTTTTGGTCTAGGAACAATGTCCCAAACATCATTCTTGAGAATTGATTGGTACTCCTCTGTCATAGCATCTTTCCAAACCTATTGACTGGAAGTTTCTTCCACACTAGAAGGCTCAGACTCAATAATCTGACTCATCAAGGCAACATAATTGGAGAACTTATGTGGCCTTTTACTTTCTCTGAATGTAGCTCTGGGAGCTGCAAACCTTTCAGCCTCTTGCATAGTTTGTCTAGCCCAAAGAGGTCTCTTTCTTCTAATCACAATATCGGTAGGCCCATCAGTAGGTTCCAAGGGTTCAATTAGATCAACATCTTCCTTCGATTCGGAAGTCTCCCTCTGAATCTCAGGAGTATGGTCAACTTCCATATCCTGAGGAGGCTCATCATAGTCAATCTCCACATGAGTTCCCTTGGATCTTCTAAATGCAACATCTTCCTCGAATGTGACATCTCTACTGATCTCAATCATCTTCTGACTTGGAACATATATCCTATAGGCTTTTGATGTCTCACTGTAGCCCACAAATATTCCCTTCTTGCCAGAAGGCTCCAACTTAGTTCTCTTCTCTTTTGGAAAATGAACATAGACAGGACATCCAAAGATCCTCAAATGATTAACCTCGAGCTTCTTCCCTGTAAAGGCTTCTTCTAGAGTCATATTCTCCAAGACCTTGTGAGGACTTCTATTCTGAACATATACAGCAGTCTTGGAGGCTTCTGCCCATAAGGTTTGTAGATCCTGGTCATGGATCATGGCTTTTGCTGCTTCCACGATTGTCCTGTTCTTTCTCTCTGCAACACCATTCTATTGAGGATTATAGGGGACACAGAACTCCCTCTTAATCCCAGCATCAACACAAAAATTTCGAAAGCTACCAGAGGTGTATTCTCGTCCATTATCAGATCTAAGGATCTTGATCCTTTTACCAGAAAGATTCTCTACAAGAGCTTTGAACTCCTTGAACCTTTCTAACACTTCCTCAGACTCTTTAGTTTTCAAAAAATAAATCCAAGTCTTTCTAGAGTGATCATCAATGAAAAGAACATAATACAAGAAACCACTTGAAGAAGGAATAGACATAGGTCCACATAAATTAGAATGAATAAGGTCTAAAATACACTTAGATTTATTTTCTCTACTGTGGAAAGGGGCTTTTGAATTCTTACCCATAGCACATCCTTTGCAAGTTCCTTCATGCTCCTGATTGAACTTGGGAAGTCCCGTGACCATCTTCTCCATGATAGGTAAGGCTCGGAAGTGGAGGTGCGCCAATCTTCAATGCCACAGATCACATAGGCTTGAAGAATCATGAACTAATGCTTGTAGAGGATGTGTACATAGCCTATAGAGGCTTTCATGTCTAAAACCAATTACTTGAGCATCTTTGAAACTGGAATTCTCCATCCACACAAGAACTTTGCCTTTGGAGAAGGCAACTTGATATCCTTCATCTTCTAGAGCTGAAATAGAAATAAGATTGCACTTGATTCCTGGGACATACATAACATCTCTCAACTGAAGTGTAATGCCGGAATCCAAATGAAGAGTAGAGGTCCCAATTCCTTTTACGGAATAGCCAACATCATCTCCAATAATAACTTGTTCGGAAAAATCTTTCTCCACCAAACTTGATAAGTGCTCCTTAAATCCAGTGATGTGTCGAGAAGCACCATTGTCGATCAGCCAAGTGTTGGTATCTATAGGTACATTGCTTTATAGTGCTGAATAGAACAAGTATTCACATGAATCCTTTTGCGGAGAGACATCATCAACATCTGCAATGGTGGCTTGTTGCTTAGGTCTAGTTGGAGAATGCTTAGCAAAGTGGCCAAACTTATCACACTTAAAGCATTGAATCTTAAACATGTCTCTCTTCTTCTTGGAGGCAGGTGCATCATCATTTCCCTTATCTCGATTCCTCTTGAAGAACCCTTTCCTTCCATCTTTTCCTCTCTTCTTCGAAGCATCGGAGGCAAGAACATGAATATCTTCATTCTTTGAACTTTGACCAACGCCTCTAGCCACCAACCTTGATTCTTCTTGAATGCAATCTGCTCTTAGACGATCGAACTTAGGCAATTTTGATCTTGCACTGATTCCCTGAATGAAGGATTCCCAAGACAAAGGAAGACCATTGAGAGCAAGCATAGTCAGGTCTTTGTCATCAACCATATGTCCAATTGTCGAGAGCTGATCCCTCAAATCTGAAATCCTCATGAAATATGCAATCACAGATTCTCCCTTCGCCATCTTCACATGGTGTAGTTGTTGCTTCAGTGCAAGTGCCCGATTGGTATTGTTGATTTCTTACATTTCTTCCAATGTCTTAAACATGTCTCTTGCCGTCTTCAATTTAGAGACAATAGGAACGATATGATTCTTAATGGAATCAACCAATATTTTCATTGCCTTGATATCTTTCTTCACCCACTGCAACTTCTCTTCTTCCTCCTCAGGTTCAGGAACACTGGACTCCACAAACTCACCCAAGTCATTTTCATGCAAGGTAAGCATGATCCTAAATCTCCATGAGGTGAAGTTTGATGCTCCTTCGAGTCTGTCCTCAATCTTCAAACCGTTCACCATCTTGACAAAGGTAGAGATAGACAAGAATTATAAAGAAGAGAATAGAATATCGCTGTATAAACAAATTTGATCACGATCTCCTCAAACCCGCTCTGATACCATGTTAGTTTTAATGATCAGATTAAGTGCACAGAAAATTAATTCAAAATCAGACACAATAACACAGCAGATACCTTGGGAAAACCCTCCTCTTGAGGGAGAAAAACCCAGCAACAATATATCACTTATATACTGATATGTATATCCAAGAATCTCCTTTACAAAGGCCGATATGAATGCCAACAAGAGACACTACAAACTGATGTAGATACACAGTAATGAGACTTAGCCTTATACAATTCTTGAACCTGCTCCTCTACAAAATTCGCTCTATGAATGTGACGACTTATGATGAATATGAATAATTAATGAATGAATGGCAAGAAGCATCATCTATATATACAATATGAAGGGAGACATAACCATCCAAGAACACAAGTCGGCCTCACGTAGAAAGGTGCACTCCTTCATAAAATCGCGTCCAAGAAGATAGTCGGCCTCATTTAGCAAATCGGATCTCTTCATTAATTCGTGCCATTTCATAATTAAGTATAACAACCAATAAATGAATTGTAACAACCAATGAATGTGACTTTTCAAAGATCTCAAGTCGGCCAAGAATCGTGTCACTTTATTAAAGGATAATCTCACAATTTAAATAGCTGTTTCAGGCTATCATTTAAATTGTCTTCAATCTATGCGCGAGTCTGGAAGGAGCAGCCCGATGCTACTAAGTAACATCAACAACTCCAACCAACCTTGCCATTTCAAACTATTGTTTCAATGTTATATCTACACAAACTCTAACCCCATGTCCTCTCTTACCCAATAAATGGCGTGTAACTCTACTATAACTCCCATGGTAATTAATTTTGCAAATATGACATAACCAATGCCTGCTGCCCCCTATATTTTTACCCTAATCGACAATTAAATTGGTGGCAAATTGAAGCAAGGCTTTTTTGGGATTGAAAGGGTCTTTTGCAAATTTTTGAGGAGAGGGTGAAGGGCATCCAAAATGGTCTTATGGAGTTCCAATAGAACCTATGTTTGAATTTTTAGAATGAGAAGAAAGGTCTATTTTGTTTACTTCATTTTCTTAACTTCCCTCATTCACTGTGTCATAACTGCTACTAGTGCTCATTTTGTGGTCTTTGTGATAACAAATTGAAACCAAAACATTTTAAAACTAATTACAAACCCTCTCTAACTAGCTGAATTTGAAAAAAAAAAGGCAAAATGACATACCTTGATGTAGTTGAACTTGTTGATGTCTGTTGGTTGTTTTTCCAATTGGTTCCTAAAATCCTCTAGAGAATAGCCATATCTAATGATCGGGGAAAATAGGAGTTTGGCCAACGAACACGGATCTAAAATCCTTTTGCACTTCAAGCTCTGCAAACCTAGGTGGGTTTCCCTATTAACAATATCACCAAATGATAAACAATTTTAACAAGATATTGTCTTAGTAGATTAATTCTCATATGTTATGACAACATTGACAAGGATTCATGGAATAACACACAAAAAATGGCTAAATTCCTTGTATATCTTTAGATCCAATCATGAGAACACAAGATAATTAATAATAACTTATTTACTTCCTAAGATTTCTCATTTTAAAATATATTTTGAACCTTGAATGGACTTAATTCCTCTACACCGGTGCCCATCCTTAGCTACTGAGTCAAATAGACATATAAATCTTCTTATCACAACAATTCAAACATAATTCAGTGGATAATTGTCATTATTGACTTGCAATAAGATATCCTATGAATAACATCCAAATGCAATTCTACTTAAGAATGCCTATGCAACACAACACCTCTTGTATCTTATAAAGAGTATTTACTCTATTCCTTGAACAAAAAACAATTTATGAAATACTTGACACATAAGTTTGTGAAAATGAATTCAAAAATCCTTGATCATTTTATTCATAAGAGTGAATTGCATTACACTAGGGGTGGAGGGGAAAGGTGTCCAACACCTCCTGACCCTGCCAAGACCACTTGGGGAACCCAAAACACCCTCTCTAAGAGGCGGTTCGCACCAACTCACAACCTCCAACATGCGAGATGACTAAACAAGATTTCAAACTTTTGGTTGACAGATTTGTCCTTCAAACAATAAACTTATAATGACTCCATTCTGCCCAAAGAACGAATCGATCACCAACAGTTGGAGAGATAACCATTGCATTGGTGATCTTCCTCTGAATTTTAGTTGAGGTAGAGCTCCCTCTTCTGATATAATTTTATTTTTTAGAATTTTATGGAATTTGGGGTATGCTTTTGACCAAAAAGCAGAAAAGGTAGACTAACATCTATCCATAGCCATGAAATAGATGCCATTGAAATTGATTTAGAACAACTATCTAAGCTGAAAAGTAAATTGACAAACTATAAATATCATGACTCACAAATCAGATTTTCAATAGTAAGTTGACTCGACTCGCAGCAATTTCAACATTTATTGGAGATACATGAACAAAACACCAAAGAATAGCACATTCTCATAGGTAAGGAATATACATAACACCTATCTAGGCTCACAAACTTATTTATAAGAATTAAGTATTTCATCCAAAATTTACTGCTCACGGACAATAAACATCTACATCAAAATAATTAAAATTGCAAAACTGATCCTTCGATTAAGATTGATTCTGTCTCGTGCATCACAATGCAAGGGGGATCAAAATTTCAGACCCTTGCCATGTCCAAATAAAACATATTTATAATTTTGAAAGAATAACTGTCAAGATTTTCTTGGAAATGGATTCTTGAAAGAAAGATAACTGTTATCTGGTCGAATAAGCAACCTAAAGTAACCGACTTCTTGTCCGGTGATGGCAAATAGTCATTAATGGCTATTTTAAGAGGGGTTACGATTGTATGAAATATACCCCTTAATTTTTTCCCCAAATTTTCACCACACAAACCAGCACTACGCGAATGGTTAGTGTTAACTTCCAAAAGATAATCAAATTGAATGTAACCTTCGCCAAGAATGTTCACCAAGATCTTTTGAGAGGCGAGGTGATAGCATATGTGAAGGGGTCGTTAGCAACCAAACTAAAAGAAGAACAATGCTGAAATGAAATAGGCGGAGAACTGACCATAAAGAATCCACACAACCACTTGTTCAATGGGGGGAAAGAAATTACAACAACGAATAATTCGTTCGCTTCACAGCAGGCATCCACTCAGCAGTGGGGATTCGCTACTAAATCAGTGGGTGAGATATGAGAGATTTCATTATTCTTTTCTCCACATTGGCGGTAAACCATCTAGGGGTTACAATGTGTGAAATTAAACACAAGTAAAAGCAGCAATTAGAATGACTAGAATAGTACTACTGTTTACAGTCTTACAATATCAAATATTTGCAAATCACAAGTGCTATTACAATATTATCAAAGCCAAGTAAAGGAAGATGATCTCTCACACTTATAACCTTCTCAATTACTGAATTTCAAACCAAAATCTGAATTAATATAAATCTGATATATGCGACCAACAAACTATAATCTCAGAAACAACAATAAAACTCACTCCAAAATGCATATTTCTACCTTATTACAATTCCAAAAGTCACCAAAACTCAGAACAACACTCCCAAGGGCTGGCGACCAGCAAATATGAATTCAACAATGCCAAATAGTCACCACAAGACAAGTTCGAATTCCAATGCAAAGTGTTGATGAATGGTACGGCCCTAAAAATGGTACGACCTTATTAGGAAATTCCATGCTTCAAATTAAAATCCAATTTTATGCAAGAAGGGTCGCCAATGACATAGAAATTGCTTGCATCAATACCTATAATGAAATTAAAATCTCACAAAGAGTTGCAATCAAAAACGTTCTTCAGCCATGACTGAACTAGCAAGTTCGAAACTGAAAATAACATCAAAATTCTCCAACAATGAAGCTCAATATGCACTTCTGAATGAAGCACACTCCCAAATGACCATCTAGGGAACCATAGTTTCAGGCCCGAAGAATGGTGAAAATACTAAGCTTCCCCTTAGCCGGGTTTTGAAATCAATTCAGCAGCATAACTTTACAATATTTTCCAAAGATAATCAGCTCCAAGCAATGCCTTCTTTTATGGCCTTCAAAGAGCAAACCAAGCAATCTATAACTCCTTTCAAGAAACTCTTCAATTATCTCCAAGAGACGCCACCTCTCATGTTGCACTTTATTTGAATTATTAAAACATTAACCATCTCCCTCTAGGTGTCCATTTACAAGTTGCACAATAAAACATTTAATATAAATATTAAATGGTCAAATCAAACCCTTTATGTCCCCTTTTTAAAAACGACTTGAAGTCATCAAGCCTAGGTGTGGGGTACAACTTCAGAACATAAAATTGACTAAGTATAGAACTCAGTCGAAAGAGGTAGCCAAGAGCAACACCCAAGCTGCAACTGACAAACTGCTAAAATTAGCAAACTGACATTTGCCAAGCTGAACCAAGCTGATGATGATGCCTTTGCCATAAATGGACTTACTAAAAATAGCGAATGCCAAAGATAATAAGTTAACTTCAAAACCATCAGAAAGCCAAACTGATCAACCATATTGAACTGCAAAAGATTGAGCCGCTGCTAGAATGATACTGCTAAAAGATAGACTTACCAAAAATAACAAACTGCTATAAATAGTAAGTTTGCAAAGCTTCCTCTAAACACCAACTAAGCAGTATCATGACTTACTATAAATAGTAAGTGTTTCCAAATATCAATTGAGCACAATCCAGGAAGCCATCATGACTTACTATAAATAGTAAGTGCCTAGAAAGGATGTTAGATTCAGATGCATGTCACACCACCTCAGAGGTCTCTGAAAACCTAGAAACCTTTCCTGCATGCAAGGAATCAGTCAAAGTTGTATGTCATTAACTTAACATGCATGTTAGCTCATCCTGAAGCTCTCCAAAAACCCAAAAAGCTCCACTAGACAAGTGTCAAAAATACAGACATGCAAGCCTTCAAAAAAGCATTCGAACTTCCTAAAAATTAGGAAACCCTAATTCCACTTCTAACTAGCCTATGGACTTCTGGTAATAAGCTATTAGTCTCAAGGAGCATATGGCTAAAATGGGGACATTACATTGTATCACAGTTTCCGATTGACAAGACGAGGGAATGAAATGACACTCTATTTGCAAGCCTCGTGGCAACATATATGTGCAAATAGTCTGCAACTTCCCGCTCTAGGTAGTTGATAATATGCCACCTAAGATTGTTTCCATGCAGAAGATTTCCTTGATGCCAAAACCCACTCTACTAAATTACCATCACATCACTTTGCTAAGCTCATTAAATTTAAGGCAATTTGGGTGTCCTTTCTTGCATTAATTGCCTTAAAGTGCATTCCGCTAGCTTACTCTTCCCATTCTATAAATAAGTCAGAGTGCTTCTCATTTCATATAATGATCATTACAGTCTTAGATATATCGAGTTCTTCAAGTGAGGTCATTTCTGAGATTAAGAGCGATTTCCTCACCATTGAGGATGTGGAATGCAACGTTGTGCGGACATTGGTTACAAACCAACTTAGGGAAGTCTTCTTCATCTGCAACGATGTAGAGGAGGGAGTTATTTGCAAGATAATTGGCGAACACTTCCTATCCTAGGTGCATATGCACAACTCTGGTCTACTGGAGCGCTTTATTTGAATGGGGAATCAGTGTCGCCGAGCACTTGGTGAGGCCAGTGTACCTACCGTGTGTTGAGGATGCCCTGGGAGGTTTGTCTGTGCATCCGTGCGTGGGTCTGGTGGGCAATGCAATCTGCATCGCTACTGCAATGGGGAATGAACAAGCTAGGCAAGCAGTTGCCCTACTTCTTGCCAAACTAGAACACAATTTGATGTAGACTTTCGCCTACTACGTCGAGTTTAACGAAAATCTCTTTACACTTGTGTAGATTGAACGTCTATAGGAAGTGATAGAGGGCATTAGGATCCTTATTTTCACCCTCTATGCCTTAGACCCCTTGTGCTGAAAACCTCCTTTTTTGCAATGTAATACAAAATAAATAAATAAATAAATATATATATATATATATATCTTTTTGGCTTTCAAATCTGTACTTTATGATGTGAATGTTCTCAAAAGTTTTCAATTGTCTCTGCATTTCCATTTTTCTTGCAATGTACTCTTTCATTTCCATGTCTACAATATATCTCATTGTGCATTTTTAATATTATTCTTTTCTGCAGTAAGTCAGTTTCTCATAGTGTTATTTCCTTTTGCAAATGAATTCTTGGAATAACAACATTTATCAACTCAAATGCACTTATGTTAGATTCAGAATAAAGTTTTAAAAATGTCTTTGGAGCCCGCCACAGTTCTGAAATTGAGCTCATCGCCTGTTACTTCAAATTAACCCTCAAAATGCTTTTAGGCTTTTCCTTTATTAAACTCCCTCCAAAAAGAAGCTTTCAAGAAAAAATACTCCACTTCCTAAAAAGTTCGCCACGAGAATAATCAAGTTTTAGAAACCTTGTCGGGAATTGACAAAGATTTCAAAACTACCCAAAGTTCCACTAAACACTTTATTGTTTCTTCTTTTTCAGTTTTGATAAGCTTTAGCGGATACAAAAACCTTTCGGCGACCTGGCACATACAACTTTCAAAAATACCGACACAAAGTAGATTTTAAGTCAAAATTTTAAGACTCTTGGATGAGGGAGAAGTTTGAAAACTTGAGCGGTGCCCAACGTAGGTTTACAAACTTGAAAGTAAAGGCAAGAAAAGACATAGTTTGATTCACTTCAAAAATAGGGTGCAATTTTTTGATTTTTCTTTTTTTTATAAGGGTGACTAAAAATTACGGCAACAGCTAGCTTTGACTGGGGGCAAGGACTATAAAGGACTAAGACTTGAACCTAAACTCAAAGTTTCGCATACTAGTTTCTTATCCATTGGGAAATAGAGTCAAGACCATAAAATGGAAGGATCAAAGCACACCAAAAATGGGACCAGCCCCAAAGGAACACACCAAACCAAAACAAAAACCACAAACAAAAGAGATATGTACAGGGTAGGGAACTCCTACCAAACAACGAGACCCAAAATTAATCATACAAAGCCATTAACAAGCCAGGGGAAGTACGACCCACTACGATCAAGGAGGACATGTTTGTGCCTTAATTGTATATACAAAGGTAACAAATGAAATCAGTAAGGACTTACATAATGGGCAATCCTTTATATTACGCCTACACCATTGGAATAATGCCTCCCATCATATGTCTCAAATGCTTCACATGTGGAAAGGCTTCTGATTATATCTTCATCCACCACTCCAGGTACATTGGCTTCTAGGATGATCATTTTACTGATTGAAACAGAGAGTAATTGCAACCGATATGAATTTGAATTCAAATTAACATGTGGGCGGTGTTGATGCGGTTTTTGTGACCATACCAAACAGCCGAAGAACAAAATAGTTTGGGGCTACTCCGTTCTCTCTTGATCAAAGTATTCCATGCGCTAAGATTGCGAGAAAGTTCGCATGTTCAACTCCAAGGTTCCTTAAGTGCGAATAGACCCAGATTGGTTGATGTGTTTTGCTGTGTTCGTACGAGGGGACTTACGCAATTGTCCAGATTTCTCACAGTTAGCAGCTGATATGTAATTTGAAGGGGATTCTTACGTGTATGATTTAGCAATGTGGTCTCTCTCCTAAAACTAATCAGAAAGTGCGGAAAGTAAAAAGGGAAAGGGCCTAAGAAATTTATATTCTATTCTAAATGCAGGGTATGTGGGGCTTCGTTTCAATAGACTTCAACCGGATTTCACCTAGCCTCCGTCGGACAGCCTCAGCAAAATCGGTGCAATCTTCAAAGGGGATAGCGAAAGGTATTCAAGTTATAGTTTAACATACGTACACCATCAGAACAACGCATATAAGTATGTAAACCACAGAAGTTAAACACAAGATAATGTCCAGTTGACCACGCAAGGGACTTATCATCAACAAGCCGCTAGTGGTATGAATAAAGCGAAGCTATCTCAATAAAACACCACACACCGAAGTAAGCTACTTGCATGAATTTAATCTACTTGGATACGAAAGGAAGAAGAAACCTTGCTAGCATTTCATGACAAGACGAATTCCATCATCAATGAAAAGATCTATTATCATAAAATGTGTTACACAACAATCTCTTCAAAAGTTTTCAAAGGGAAAACTTTCTCTCTTCTCCAAATTATGCAAAATGCTCCACAATGCTACACTATCTAGCTCTAATGCTAATACTCTCTCAATGTCTACTATTCCAATGTCTAATCTAATTCTAATCTAATGGCTTACAAATGAGGGGGACTCCCCCTTTTATAGCTAGCCAAGTCCCAAAGGACGGCTAGGGTTACAATCAATAGAGTGGCCAAAATTGTGCCACCTCAGCCCTAACCCTAAAAACTGCCAGAATAGGGAGTGGTACATTAAATGAATCAAAGATTCCCACTCACTCCCAAAAATAGCAAATGCAATAAATGCTCCATATTCAGTCTTCTAGAAGATCTTCGTCCAGTAGTGTGTTCCCATTGGCCTTCTCTCTGACTACCAACTCAACAAATCTGCTAAGTACGGCCTCAACTTCCTGAACCGAAATAGGTGGAACACAATCCTGAAACTCTAATACCGTGACTGAATGCTCGTGCCTTGTACAAGATTTTCTCCAAGCAGCCAAGGAGTCTGCGTGTTCTGGATCAAAGTGGAGAATGTAGCAGTATTTTCAAAGTCATCTTGTACAAAGGTCTTAACATCTGCGAAGAAGGGAACCAGCAAACCCCTCAAATTATCAAAACTTATCTCATCTGGATTCAGCCGCCTAGCAAATATGGCCTCGAAGGTGTTCTGAACTCCATCTATGATGTTGGCCATAGCCTTATGTATCCTGGCTGAATCCGCCTGTGCTGCATCGAAGAAGCCACGCCCTGTGATAGCCGAAGAATACCACCGAGAGAAATCATATCGGTCATTCGCCTGAATGACACCTCCATCAATCAGCAACTGCAATGGCACATGCCTCAACACCTCAAGACGCTGGATCACCTTACTCTGATAGATAGAGGCATCGCCCCAAGCATGATCCACCGCATCCATCCGTGCCAAAATAGTAGAGGCCTGCTGAAAGGCAAAGGCAAGGTCCTCCATAAATTCTCTGTCTCAGTACGAACTCCTGTGACCCATTTGTCTGCCTCCTGTGCCATCCTCCCCAACTCTACTAAGCCGCTGATCGACTCTCTAGGAATATCTGCTGGAGGCTCTATCACTGGTACATCCTGCCCTCGAGAACGAGACAACTGCTGAACATATCCAATTAATGCCTTGTGTTCTCGTTTCAACTTCTTATATTTTCCTTCTTTCTTGAACAACTATCCTTGAGGGCGAGGAAGGAGTTATCACACTCCTCAACAATCTGAGCACCAGTAGGGCGTCCCAAGTCAAGAGTGGTGACCACATAGTTTTCAGGAGCTGCTTCATTCCGGTCACACTCGACTCGTGGGACAGCAACGTGAAGAGTACGAGAGCCATCCTCATCGGTGGAGATCTTCGAGAACTTTCTTGCCTTCTTCTTCGGTGGAGGAGCCTGATCCGGTTCAAGAACTCTTCCATCTCAACTGCTGGATCAATCTCCTCCTCGGGCTTCTTCTCATTCTATCTCTAAGCCAATCGAGCACCTCATATAGTATATCGAAGGGCTGCTGCTCCGTACCTCGACCTCTCTAACACATTCAACTTCTTCTTCGATGCAGCGAGGCTCATCGTCCTCAAGTGGTGAGTGTCACGACACTATATCATCATCATCGCCATCGTTCATGGCGCCTCTAACTCTTCTTTGAAACTTGTTGATGTGTTTTCATTGACGCACCAGCGAGAATAAAGTTGCCAGCGGCTACCTATCCTCTCTTGATCAAAGTATTCCGCATGCTAAGTGCAAGAAAGTTCAAGAAAGTTCATGTCAAAAGGTTCCTTCCGCAAATAGGCTCGGTTTGGCTCGATGTGATTTGCTGGTATTTCAAGGGGACTTACAGAATTGTTCGGCGGTTGACAGCAGACAGCTGACTAAGGGTTTTCATGTAATTCGAATGATTTGGCAGGTGAGCACGGGATTCCTAATACTAATCGGAAATGTGCGGAAAGTAAAAGGGGGTTTAGGGCCTAAGAAACTAACATTCTATTCTAAATGCAGGATATGTGGAGCTTCGTTTCAATAGACTTCAACCGGATTTCACCTAGCCTCCGTCGGACAGCCTCAGCAAAATCGGTGCAATCTTCAAGGGAAATAGCGAAAGATGTTCAAGTTATGACTTAACATGCATACACCATCACAACGACGCATATAAGCATATAAATCACAACCGAAGTTAAACACAAAATAATGTCCAGTTGACCACACAAGGCGAACTTATCATCAACAAGCCGCTAGTGGTATGGAGTAAAGCGAAGCTATCTCAATGAAACACCACACATCAAAGTAAGCTACTTGCATGAATTTAAACTACTTGGATACGAAAGGAAGAAGAAACCTTGCTAGCATTTCATGACAAGACGAATTTCATCATCAATGAAAAGATCTATTATCATAAAATGTGTTACACAACAATCTCTTCAAAAGTTTTCAAAGGGAAAACTTTCTCTCTTCTCCAAATTATGCAAAAATGCTCTACAATGCTACACTATCTAATTCTAATGCTAATACTCTCTCAATGTCTACTGTCTACTATCTAATGTGTTACAAATGAGGGGGACTCCCCCTTTATATAGCTAGCCAAGTCCCAAAAGACGGCTAGGGTTACAATCAATAGAGTGGCCAGAATCGTGCCACCTCAGCCCTAAATAATATTGCCCTAAAAACCGCCACAGAGGAGAGTGGGGTAATAAATGCGCCATAATGTCCACCATCATCCTTCTAGAAGATTCCATTTGTAGACGTGTTCACACTGTTCTCGATTCTTCTTTCTTGGCGTTGTCCTTTGATTTCTTCCACTTGAGGGTCTTCATCTTCGTCACTTTGAGTTATACTAAGTCCCAACACTTAGTCATTTTCTTGCAACTTTTTCTCCTTCGAGATTGAAACTCATCTTCCTCGTGCTTCCACTTCAAGTCATCACACTAAGTCATCATCGTTTGGCCTCGACGTTCCTCCTGCAAAACAAGCAAGGAGAAGGGGATCAGATCATTTCATAATATAAATTCAACTTACTCACCTGATTCTAGCACTTTGATCTTCAAGGGCTCATCGTTTTCACTAGCCAACTTTTGCCTTCTTCATGATTCCTCATGCCTTAGCCAAATTTTGATCCATCTTCTTCAAAGGCGTATCATCCCTTTGACAGTATCAACTTCAACTGCATCTTCAAGAAATTCATTTCACCTGCTGGAGCTCTGACAACCTTGGTTTTATTCACCTCTGGCTCAAGGAAACTATCTTCACGAAGGATTTTCACCTTGAAAACACATTTTCTTCACATTTGCCTTAGAAAATTTTCACATCTCCCTTAGGAAATTCATCAACCTGCCGCCCATCAAAAATCTTCATCCCAAAATTCTCGACAAGCTGTGGAAGACCCTAAAATCAACTCCTCATCGATAATCTTCGATACCCAGAAGAAAATTTTCTCCAAAACGCACCGAACCCATGGGTGTACAACGAACGGGTTCATTTTATTTTTCTGAAATTTGAACCTTAGAAAATTATTCTCTGTGAAATTTAAATTCGTTTTTAACATCTGTGGAGATTTCTTGTTGCTCTGACTTGGAAAGTTTTTATTCCTGCACTGCCAACATCTTTTGACTTCATCACTGGCAAAATTCACTCGGACTTCAGGAAAAAGATTTTATCACTTCATCATACTTAGGCGTATTTTCTAAGGGAGAAAAATATTTTGTGCCTTAGAAATTTTTGAATCACTTCGAAAATTTTGCCTTAGAAAATTTTATATCCAACTCGATCAATTTTGCCTGTGAAAATATCAACTTCACTTAGAAAATTTTTCATAGAGGCGCCTGGCACATTTTATCCTCCAACATCTTCACATCTTGCATGGCGCACTTGATATTTGAAGCATGCCTCACTTCACATGCCTTAGAAAAATTTTCTAACACCTTACCACTTATCACCTTCAACGCCTAGCACTTGATGGAGGAAAATTTTAAAAAAAACAACGCCCAATATTCATCACCCTTCACCACGCCTAGCAAAAATCTTCTAACACTCTCTACTTTAGGCGCACTTTGTACATGATGGAGGAATGTTGCCACGCCTTGGAGTATTCACTTGCCTTTTACCACGCCTTGGAATATTTTTTAACCACCTTTCACCTCACTTACCCCCACCACTTACTTTTACACCTCAACATGGGCGCATTTCAGCTTGGCAAGAGGATGGGCGCATTTAGGCAAGGGTGAAGGATAAGCTCTCATACTTAGAATTTTTTTGGCATCTTGCTAGCATGTGGGCGCATTTTAGATAGTGTGAAGGATAAAGCACTTTGACTTTCCTTGACCTTCTTGTGAGTGGGCGGATTTTAGTAGTGGAGGAGGATAAAGTTTGAAACATGGGCGCATTTCTTATGCATGTAAGATGAAACTTGTAACGCCACCTTGTGACCTTTGAGCTCCCCTATTTTTGTCTCCATATGGCATGTTTTGGGCGCATTTTGCACCTCATGAAGGATGAAAATCCCTTGACTTCTTTGACTATTTTGCCTTTTGGGCGCATTTTAGCCTAGCTGCAGGATAAACTTTGTTGACCTGTTGACTTTCATTCATCCTTGGCGCATTTCCATGTAGCTGGTGGATGAAACTTATACTTAGAAACTTTTTAGCAATTTGCCTTCAAGGTGGGCGCATTTCAGCTAGGCAGGAGGATGAAAAACCTTGACCTCTTTGACTTTTTCAAGCTTCTTCTTGCATGGGCGCATTTTGGAGGGTGAGGCAGATTTCTATGCCTTAGAAACTTTTTCAACTTTTCCCTCTTTTATTTTGGGCGCATTTGGACCCCTGAGCAGGATGAAATTCTTTGACTCTCTTTGACTTTCCTGCCTTGGGCGCATTTTGCCCTGGGTGGTGGATAAACTCACACTTAGAAATTTTTCATGCCTCTAGCTGAGATGGGCGGATTTCTCCATGCCTGCCAGACGAAGTTTCAGATTTAGGCAAATTTTTCATCATCCTCGCCAGCCTACGTGCCCTGCTATTTATAGTAAATTCTCTGAATTTGGACTTCTGAAGCTTGGAATGGCCTGAAATTTTGAACGTAGCATCCTCATGCCTTTATCAACTTGTCGACACTGCCACTTTTAGTCACCTTGCTATTTATAGCCTGTTTCTGAGGGTGGCTTACTAAAAATAGTAAGCTCTTGATTCTGATAGCTCCCAAGCTCCATCGACGTGAAATTTGGATGAGGCGATCCTCACCACGTGACTTGCTGCTGACACTGACGCATGCACTGATTTACTATTTTTAGCACGTTTCCAATTTGACTTACTATAAATAGTAAGTGCTCCGTTTGACTTGAAATTTCACCAGCAAATAGCTTGAAGGATGCTGATCGCGATGGTTTACATCGGTTTTCGAAGATTTTGACTTTTGATGCCTATTTTTAGGCTCCGAAGCTGGAAACCCTAATTTGTATTGTACGCAGACGCGATCTCCGCTTGTTTTCGCTCGCGAACACCGTGATCGCCTCGCGGACCGAATCAGAGGTGGTCAGCCGATACACTGCTAAAAATAAAGGTTCCTCATCGAAAGTGAGAATCCTCATTTGCATGTCACACCATCGCTGGGGCCTTCAAAACCCATCAGTAATCACCCGACATGCAAAAGAAACCTCGACATGCAAACCCTAAAAATAGCCTCGGAAGGCTGAATCCTGAAAGTGGTTGCCTCGTCTTGCATGTTATATAGTCGCGAAGGTTTCGAAAAACCCAGAAGGAATATCCAGACATGCAAAGAAAAACTCTGCATCTGGACCCTGAAATTTGTGCCGGAAGCTGGACTGCTAAAAATAGTAAGTTATCCGTTTTTGCTCAAATTTGGCACGCAAGCAGTCTGATATACCCTGAATGCCGTGTGATGATCGGAATTTCAAAAATGCTGACAAATTGCCCTGAATTCCACACTTACTAAAAATAGTAAGTACCTCAGAATCTAATAAAAATTTGCTGAGAGCGTGCTGGAACATGGTAACAACAATGTTAAGTTCAATTTTCAATTTATTCACTTTATTCGACCCCTGTACTGACCAGGAAGACAAAACCCTAATTTTTCGGACTTGGCCAAAAACTCAATTCACGTTCGAAGGTGGGTACATCCCAGAAGATAGACAGAACGAGAGAGAGACAACAGCAAAAACAAACCAACACCAAACCAAAAGCAAAGCCAAAATTAGGGTCCCCTATTTGCAATGGGGCGTATGTGTGAAAACATCACAACAAAAATCGAGGGTCAAGATAGTCCCTCATCATCTCACATGAATCCTATCAGGTACAGTACTCAAGCACTGACTCCTCCGTGGAGGCTGAATATCACTCAGATTCCCAGACTCCGATTCTCCACTACAATCCTCCGACGAACAAGGACACCTCCCTGCATGCCTCCTGAGAACGTGTCTCCAAAGGCACTCCCACCCAGGACTGTGGGAGGTCTCCGGGCTGAACTATTTCTTCTTCCCCGACTCGACCCTGCAATTTGGTTTCTTCCTTCCCCGCCAGTGGGTGGGCCCCGCGGATCTCCTATCATATTGCAAGTCAAGCCACTGACCTACTTCTTCAACTGCTCACCCGCCTATCAACCCATGCCCTTCGTGAATGTCATAATCGATAGAAAGAGTATCTAAGTCTGCAACCTCGGGTTCTGACCAGTCTACAGGCGGAAGTGGAGTATCCCGAATAGCTGCATAATCTGGATGAACAACATCCATATCCTCATTAACCTGGTACGGAACTGGAACTACCTCACACTCCCTGATCAGAGTAATCGGCAACCTAGAGAACATTCTCTTCCTCACTTCAATTTCATCAACTGCATCAGCCCAATAATCTTCTATGGTGGCCTTATGTTTAAACTCCTCCGACAGAACCCAATTGATGTTATGGTGCGGATCATAGTGCTGTCGGCTTGTATGATATGAGAAGTGATAAAATTGAAGCTCACTCTCAGCTTCCCTAGCTGCCTGTATCGAAGGACACACCTCATCCGAGTTGCCCATCACAATCGGAAACTCTATCCCCCCTTTCTTTTTCTTCTTCTGGATTTTGTCAAAGGCAAGCAACTGTCTAGATATCTCTAGCATTATTATCTTATCTGTTGGGTACTTAGGCAGCCTATAGGGGTATGAAGAAAATCCTTGCAGCCTAATGTATGAAAATCTCGGAAATTGTATAAACCAAACACTCCATACCTTCAATCAGCTCTTTGAGCATCTCTAGAGATTCTCAGGATGTAACCTCTCCCAAGCAGCCTCGTGATGTACATGGTGAATGAATCGTTGACACGCTTGTAAATGGGTTGTGCCTGTAAAGGTGCAACTGTACACGCCATGGATTTTACCGAGAGAGCCACAACTCCACGGGGTTCCATAAGAAATCCCTCTGTACCTCGTCATTCGTGCCAACATGTAAACAAGATAGGAGCTCATGTAAAACGTTTTAGTCCTCCTCAGGCTCAGGAGCTGCTCATGTATATTATCGCTGATCATCTCAGCCCAATTGACATAATCCTTTCCTTCTAACACCAGGTTGATGTAATAAAACATCCATGGCTCAAAAATATAGGACTGTGGGCATCCACCAACCCTGCTCAGCAACATGATAAGATCACAATATTCCTGCTTCAGGTCCTCTGCTATGATTTGTTTCGGCAACTTCGCACGAGATGGCTTTGGAGTGCTCATCCAGTGAGTGTTAATTGTATCCATGCACCGTTCAAAAGCAGAAGCGTACATCCGCTCCGCTCGCTCCCTGGACTTGTAGATCATGTCTCGTACCGATCCAAAGGCTTCACCAATGGCAGCGGGAGTGAGGTTGGCAAGCACTTGTCCATTTGGTGACATGATTGACCTGTGATCTTTCTCATAGCAGTTGGCGCACTCCATCATCAGCTCCGAACACTGAATGGCTGGTGGGAAACCAGCAGCTGCATATAGCCCACTTCGACATGTTGTGCGGCGACCGGCCCGATGACTTCCAATCCCGAACAGCCTGTTCTTGAAGGTCTCCAAGTTGACAGAGCCCAGGTTAGTGTCCGTCAACTTGCCCAGCTTTGAAATAAACTTCGACTCCGGCATGAATGTTTTGCTGAGCTTCTTGATCGTAGCCTGTCTTGAGGCACCATTGTCTTTTCCGGTTGTCCTCGCTTCAGCCATCTGCAACATAACAAACATTCATCAGCAATTAAATTTAATAAAAATGAGGCATGATATAGGGGCTGCAGTCGAATTCTAGAAGCTGCAATAACTCTCGTGTTTGCAAACTTCAGCTTCTTTTCTTGAATAAGTTCGAATTCCGACACTTAGAACAGATTTCTAAGTGAACTCTGATGACTTTACTTCTCAATCAGCAATCAGCAATTTGAACTTCTATGTCTTCGTATCAGCAATCAGCAATCAGCAATTATCAAGCTAACAAATTCGTGCTTCTAAGTTCTCAACTATTTTACTCACTACAAGGCGTTCCTCAAATGGCAACTTCAACAAATCAGATTTCAGCCTCAAGACTAACAAGGCCGTACCTCTTGACTTTAGTAAATACTTCTCAGCAACTTCAAATTTAATCAACTCTCAAGCTTCAACAACTTAAGGCGCTCTTCCTCAAACAACAAATTTAATCAACTCTCAAGTGCGCCTCCTTCTCAGCAATAATCGAATTCCCTCAAGCCTCAGCAACTCACTCAGACTCAGCAAAATTCAAACTCTTCCAGTCACGACTCGCTGCAATGCTTCACTCTCAGAGCAAGTTCGACTTCTCCAGTTGTGAAAATGAGTGAAAAACGTCTTCATTTTTAGCCAAAACTCGAATTCTAGAAGAAGTTAATTTTAGCCAGTGCCATTAAACTCCACTACTCCACTTCAAGAATTCGAATTTTCCCTCTCTGGTGTTTCTGACACTTGTCTCCAGTCGTCGGGAATATTATTCTTCTAGAAACTTGACTTTGATTGGCGTTTTGGATTTTGCTTTCGAAAATTTAATTTAATTCATCTTCTTTTAACTCACCACCCGGAGCTTTGACATTTGAAATCGAATTTTTAACTTCATCATCTGCTCTGGAAAATTCATCCTCGAAGAGTTTAATCAAAATTATCTAGGCAACTGACTTCAGATTCATTGTTCGAAGAAAATTCATCTTGAAAACTCATTTTATTCATGTTTGCCTTAGAAAATTTAAAATTTTCCCTTAGGAAAATTCACAATTCGAGCACTGATTAAATTCTTTACTGAAAAGGTGTTGGCGAAGCTCAGAAGACTTGGAAATCCATCTATCATCACGAATGTTCAGTACCCAGAAGCAAATTTTCTTCAGAATGCTCTGAATTCATGGGTACCCAACGAACGGGTTCATTTGATTTTTCGAATTTGAACCTTAGAAAAAATATTATTTTCACCATTTAAACTCGTTCTTCGCCTGTGATCACTCTGTGTTGCTCTGACTTCTTGAAAAATTTGAATCATCTTGCATTATCATCGTTTCTGACTCCATCACTGAGAAGAGTTGCTTGCTTCGGAAAATTTTATCATCTTGGTTCTAGGCGTATTTTCCAAGGAAAATAAATTTGCCTTAGAAAATATTTAAATCATCTCTTGCATTTTGAGGACTTGCCTTAGAAAATTTGATTGCCAGTGGAGAGGAAATTTATCAACTTCATTTGGAAAATTTTATTCATTCCCGGCACGCCTTGTACATTTTATTCTCGCTCCACACTTGGAAAATATTCATTAAAAGTCCCACGCCTTAGAGAGTTTTCAACACTTAGCAAATATTTTATTTTCTACCTGAGGCGCCTAGCACACTTCATTTTATTTTCACCACCCTCAAACATTTCAACGCCTTCAAAATATTTCCTAACACCTTATGACACCCTCAACGCCTTCAAACACCTTAGGCGCCTTATGACTTCACCACACCTTAGCAAATTCTAACGCCCTCAAGATATTCTAAAATCACCCCTTAGGCGCCCAACACTCTTGGAGAAAAATCACGCCTCACTCACCTTGGGCGCATTTTGCCTATGGAGGAGGATAACGCCTTGGCAAAGTTTTCATCCCACTTACCATTTTTATTCACTTTTCACACCCAAACATGGGCGCATTTGAACCTACCAACTGGATGACTCTTCAACTTCGCTTTTTTGTCCTCATGTGAGCTCATTTGGGCGCATTTAGGAGGGTGAGGAGGACGAGCTTGCAAGTTGGGCGCATTTTGCATGTGATGAAGGATAAAAACTTTGACTTTTGTTGACCATCTCCTTGCTTTGGGCGCATTTCCATACTTGTGAAGGATGAAATCTCCAACGCCTTTGGGTGACCCTTCGCCTTCTAAAATTTTGTCTTGACATGGCCCAGTTTGGGCGCATTTTGCCTAGGGGGAAGGATGAACTTGTTTGACTTTTCCTTGACCTTTTTGCCTTGGGCGCATTTTAATGCCTGAGAAGGATAAACTTGCATCTTGGGCGCATTCTGAGGGGTGAGGCGGATTTTTCATACTTAGAAATTTTTCAACCTTTTCCTTCCTTCATCTTGGGCGCATTTGGACCCCTGAGCAGGATGAAATTTCGTTGACTTTCTTTGACTTCTGGTGTCTTGAGCGCATTTTGACCCCCGAGCAGGATGAACTCACATTTAAAAAATTTTCCACGCCCCTAGCTGAGATGGGCGCATTTTCCTATGCCTGCTGGACGAGACTCCAGACTTAGACGAATTTTTATCATCCTCGCCAGCTTACGTGCCCTGCTATTTATAGTAAGTTCTCTGAATTTGGACTTCTGAAGCTCGGAATGGCCTGAAATTCTAAACATAACATCCTCATGCCTTTATCAACTTGTCGACACTGTCACTTTTGGTCACCCTGCTATTTATAGCCTGTTTCTGAGGGTGGCTTACTATAAATAGTAAGCTCATGTTTCTGATAGCTCCCAAGCTCCGATCGACGTGAAATTCGAATGAGTATTACTCCCACCACGCGACCCATCGGGCCGACACCGACGCGATGCAACTCCATTTACTATTTCTAGCATGTTTCCAATTTGACTTACTATAAATAGTAAGTGCCCGCTTGACTCGAAATTTCAATCGCGATAGCCTTAAAGAACGGGATCGCGCAGTGGGTTTCATTACACCGATTTTGAAGATTTTGACTTTGATGTCTATTTTGTGGGTTCGGCCGAAACCCTAATTCGCTTTGCATATGACAAAAGATCTCCGCTATTTCAAGCCAGCAACACCGTGATCAGCTCGAATTCAATCACAGTATACGCCGACACACCGCTAAAAATAGCAAGTTCTTTACCGAGTGAGAATCCTCGCTTTGCATATCACACCATCGCGAAGCTCTCGAAAAACCCATCAGCAATCACCCCATGCAAAGAAAAGCTGACATGCAAACCCTAAAAATAGCCTCGGAAGGTTTAATCTTGAAGTGGTCATCTCGACTTGCATGTTACGCCATCGCTAAGGTCTCAAAAACCGTAAGGAATATCCACATGCAAAGAAAAACTCGCATCTCGACTGAACGCCCTGGAAGCCGACCGCTAAAAGTAGTAAGTTGTCCGTTTTTGCTCAAATTTGGCATGCAAGCAGTCTGATATACTCTGAATGCCGTGTGATGATTGGAATCTCCAAAATAGCTGACAAACTGCCCTGAATTTCACATTTACTAAAAATAGTAAGTACCTCAGAATCCGATGAAATTTGGCTGAGAGCCTGCTGGATGTTTGCTGACAACATCGTTAAGTTCAATTTTCAATTTACTCACTTTGCTTGACCTTGAATTGGCTGAAAAGTTCAAAACCCTAATTTTAGACTTGGCCAATATTTCGCGTTTAAGCTCAATGACGGACACAACCCCCCGAGAGACGGACACCAGAAAAGAGACAGAGCGAGAGAGAGAGAAAACCCAAGCCAAAAGACCGGAACGGAGCGAAAATTAGGGGGTCCCCATCTTGAATGGGGCGATGTGTGAAAAGGTCACAACAGGCGGGAAGCATAGATTACACCATCACTTTCATTCAATGCGGGTGCACTGCTACTCCAGGTAAGTTTTGCAAAGATTAATGCTTTGCCTCCTTGCAGATGTACATCCTCTGAATTACTATTTTCCCCTTCTATCTTGCAAATAAATGAAGCCTTCAACTGTGAGTATTGCTCATGAGGAACTCCTAATTTCCGATTCGAAGAATAAGGAGGATCACCATCAAAATGTGTCTCTTGTTCTTTTCTTTTCCTTTCTTCCAATTCAAACTCAGAATCAAAACCTCCACCATTCTTCCCACTATCTTTATTTTCATTAGGTACATCAAGAGAAACGGAGGTAGGAGAACTTACATCTTTAGGTTTATGGATCTTGACCAGAGCATTATCTATGAATTCAAAATTTTCACCACTCTGGACTACCTTTGTGATCTGATTAATTAACTCACCTGCCTTGAAGATGGGAGCCTTGAACTCAGAGGGGATCGAATTTACTTGAGTTACAAAATCTGATAATTGTTTGACACCTTTGTTTATCCAAATAGAAGAAAAGGGCACATTATGAAGAGAATGCTTGTCCTCATCTTTTGAAGAATTTGAATCTTCATATTCATATCCATAACGTTCAACATACATTTCACCTAGATCACCAACTCTAGGTATACTTGGAGCTTCTTGATGCTACGAGTTCAAAAATGGAGCAATTAACTCCACGAGTAGAGGAATTGTTTTCACTTGAGATTTCATAGTTTGCCCTAGGGATGAGACTTATACTGGATGACATTTTAGCTCTCAAATGACCAAAGTTTTCTGATAAGAGTAAATCATCCTCTACCCTTATGGGTTCACTCTTTGCAACTTCAAAGTCAACCACCCCTCTCCGCCTCAAATGGAATTGTTCTTTAGGGGGTAGAGCCAACGTGAAGGCGATCACCAAATTGGATTGAGTGGGCACATTGCCCTGAAGAATCTACCTCAAGATTCTAGTGAATCTATCATGAAGTCCCTCATGCTTTCGTTTTCTCTCTCCCGAATACTAAAAGGAGATCTTAACAGGGAAGCTGTATCAATTACTACTTTGAATCTTTCAATAAATTTACTCCTTAGAATGTTCCAATTAGTGATGCATCTGTCATCTAACCACTGAAACCAATCTGCTACCTAACCAACTAGAGACTCTACAAAAAGTTGAACTACCACATCATCCTCCAAAACTCCAAAAATTGCGCAAGCAATTGTAAAAGCTTGGATGTGATCCTCAGGATCTTGTGCATCTTCTCCAATGAATTTCAGAAAGTGTTCCTGGGATCTAGCAGGAAGAGGTGAAAATGTCGGTAATGCTAATGGCTCAAAATGGGTCATCAATGGCAATGATGAAGCGGAAGCCATCTAAGGAGGATTGTGTGGACAAGGATAGATTGTAATTCAAAGTCGCCAACCTCTATTTGGGAAGAGATAGTCCCCTTTTGACTTCAAAAACTTCTACTTGAATCAATTCCTTGTTGGCGGGTCTTGGATTGAAGGAGGATTTCGACCACGATTGGGGCGAGGTTGAGGGTGTGGGTACCAAACAATTTCTAATCTCGGAGGTCTTTCCACTACTTCCCACACTGACCGCCGTGCTCTTTATTCCTCTTCAAGAACAAAATTTGCTCTCATATAATCAACAACACTTCGATACCTCCACGCAAGAGTATTCAATTGTGAGATGATGTCTTCTTGCTCGGCCGTAGCCCAATCTAAATTTGGCTGCAAGATAGGAAAAATATTCTCATGTGGTAACACCATCTTTAATCATGATCAGACAAATTTTAAAACCACTACATACTTCCCCAACAAAGTCCCCAAAAATCTGTTGGCTGACAAATTTGTCCTTTAAACAATAAACTTATAGTGACTCCATTTTTCCCAAAATAACTAATCAATCACCAATAGTTGGAGAGATCACCAGTGGATTGGTGATCTTCCTCTGAATTTTAGTTGAGGTACAACTCCCTCTTCTAATATAATTTTGATTTTTTAGAATTTTATGGAATCTAGTGTATGCTTTTGACCATAAAGCAGAAAAGGTAGACTAACATCTATCCATAGCCATGAAATAGAAGTGATTGAAATTGATTTAGAACAACTAACTAAGCTGAAAAGTAAATTGACAAACTATCAATATTATGAGTCACAGATCAGATTATTAATAGTAAGCTTACTTGGCTCACAACAATTTCAACACTCATTGCAAATACATGAACGAAACACCAAAGAATAGCACATCCCTATAGGGAAGGAATGTCCATAACACCTATCTAAGCTCACAAACTCATTCATAAGCATTAAGTATTTCATCCAAAATTTATTGCTCACAGACAATAAACATCTACAGCAAAATAATTAAAACTGCAAAATTGATCTTTCAATTAAGATTGATTCTCTCTCCTGCATTATAGTGCAAGGGGGATCAAAATTTCAGACCCTTGCCATGTCCAAATAAAACATATTTATAATTTTGAAAGAATAACTATCAAGATTTTCTTGGAAACAGATTCTTGAAAGGACGATAACTGTTATTTGGCCAAATAAGCAACCTACGGGAAACAAACTGACTTCTTGTTCAGTGATGGCAAATAGTCATTAATGGCTAGTTTAAGAGGGGTTATGATTGCGTCACAGTTTCCGATTGACAAGATGAGGGAATGAAACTGTAATGTCCCCTTCTCGAGCATGATCTTTCTAGTTGACCGTTGGCCTATTCCGGAGACCCGTAGGCTACTCGGAAGGTGAAATTAGGGTTTCGTGTTTTGAAGGTTGCTATTGCTCATGGTTGGTTGATTGAATGGAGGATTCTTTCTAGGTTTTCAGAGAGCTTCGCAGTGGTGTGTTTTTCTTGGCATTCCGAGCACCTTCAGGAATTTACTATTTTTAGTAAATTCTATTTTTAGCAGTGGTCCAGTTAGCACCAGCTCAGCCAACTTTCCTCTTCTGGCTGTTCATTGGGTAATTCTCATTTTTGGCTTAAGGGGTTCATTTTGGAGAAATAAGTTATTTTAAGTCAAAATGTTTTATTTTATAAAATACCCCTTGGCCTAGTGATATAACTTAAAAGTTGTTTTAAAGAAGGGGACATTGAGGGGTATTTTCTCATGAAGGAAATATTTTTATATTTCTAAAGTTTATAATTGCTCAAGGGAAAATGGACGCCTACTTGGAGGAGTTTATATTTTATTTAAAAAAAGAAGTGATTTTTATCTCTCAAGGAAAGGTATGCCATTTTGAAGGAGTCTTGGTCAAAGTTAAACCTAAAAACAGCTTGGAATTAGGGCGCACTTTCTAGAAGCCTCCAGAGTCTTCTCTTCAGTCTATAAAAGGAGGTTCCCTCTCTTCATTTGGATCATCTTATGTCTGAAGTATTGTTATGTTGCCGGAATGGTGCTAGGACTGCTTCGAGGAATGAATGCCTCCTAGCTTGGCTCGACTTCATGCTTGAGAGATAGCATCTAGTGGAGAATTTAGTCTACTCGTGAGAGAATTTGTAATGAGGTTTGCATTGTAATGTTGTTTTGTCATTTGTAGTTCAGTTTATTGCATTCCATGTCATTTTCTGGAGTTGCTGATATCAAAGCAGAATTGTAGTTTCACTCATATATTTAAAAATAAAAACATGCTGGTTATGGGTATTGTTTCATTGTGTTTCCTAGGCAAGGGCGCCCCACTTTGATAAGTTTCAGATTTTTTAGACAAAGCCTTGATTTTTAAGAAGAAAATTGCCCTTCTTAGAGGGCCGTACCATTTGGGTCTCCTTGGAAATTGTGCACAAAAAAGATAAAAGGTTTTGGGGAGGTTTTGTTGTCTAAACTTGGTTGCCATATTCTTAAGGATGCTCTGCATTTGATTTCAAGTCTATAGGGTTAGAAATGAGTGAGTTATGAGCATTTTGATAGGGTTATATGTTGCTGGTTTTGCATATTAATCTGCTGGTCTGTCATATCAGATTTGAGAAATCTGCATTTTCTTCATGAATTGGTGTTAGGGAGTCATAAAAGGCTTTGTGAAAGACACCTTTGTTGTTGCAGCAATTTGAAGAGCTCTAATCCTCGATCTTGCAGGCATTCTATATCTCATTGTAAGCTGAACAGTAGCACTATCAACATTTCTCTTAATCTTACTTTACATTCTGAAGTTGCATTTGTATTTCCTTATATATCCGCCATATGGTCGCCTCATTTCCATTCTGGATTGGGTAGCACATACTTGGTGTTGAGTTTGCTTTCAGCACTTGTAGTGGTAGAGATCCTCTGACCATATGTTCGTCCATCTTGCACACATTCTTGGTTAGAGTTCTTTGTAGCAGCATTGTATTAAGACCCTCTGACCATATGCTCGCCGTCATCCAGCACATTCTTGGTTAGAGTTCCTTGTATCAGCATTTCATTAAGACCCTCTGACCATATGCTCGTCGTCATCCGGCGCATTCTTGGTTAGGGTTCCTTATCAGCATTGCATTGAGATCCTCTGACCATATGTTCACACCTTGCCCAACTCGAGATCCTGGTGTACATTCTTGGTTAGAGTTGAGTTCCGCATCGTTTGGTTTAAATGCTAACCCTAACGATTGTGTATTGCTCTGCTTGTTGTAATTGAAAAATAAAAAAATTGGTTCGGTATATTTCAGAAACGACACTCTCTATTTGCAAGCCTTGTGGCAACATATATGTGTGAATAGTCTGCACCTTCCCACTCCAGGTAGTTGATAATATGCCACCTAAGATTGTTTCCGTGTGGAAGATTTCTTTGATGCCAAAACTTGCTCTACTAAATTACCATGCATCACTTCGCTAAGCTCATTAAATTTAAGGCAATTTGGGTGTCCTTTCTTGCATTAATTGCCTTCAAGTGGATTTCGCTAGCTTACTCTTCCCATTCTATAAATAAGTCATAGCACTTCTCATTTCGTATAATGATCATTACAGTCTTAGATATGTCGAGTTCTTTGAGTGAGGTCATTTTTAAGATTAAGAGCGATTTTGTCACCATTGAGGGTGTGGAATGCAACATTATGTGGAGATTGGTTGCAGATCAACTTAGGGAAGTCTTCCTCATTCGTAGCGATGTGGAGGAGGGAATTATTCGCAAGATAATTGGCGAACACTTCCTATCCCAAGTGCATGTGCACAACTCTAGTTTGCTGGAGCACTTTATTTACAATATCGTCCGCACCTCTGGGAGATTTGAATGGGGAATCCATGCCACTAAGCGTTTGGTGAGGCCAGTGTACCTGCCATGTGTTGAGGATGCCCTAGGAGGTTTGTCTATGCATCTACGCGTGGGTCTGGTGGGTGACGCAATCTACATCGCTACTGCTTTGGGGAATGAACAAGCTAGGCAAGCAGTTTCCCTACTTCATGCCGGATTGGAACACAATTTGATGGAGACTTTCACCTACTACGTTGAGTTTAACGAAATCTCTTTTCACCTGCGCAGATTGAACATCTGCAGGAAGTGTGTTAATGAATAGCGTCGGTCAGATATGGAAGACGATTGCTGCAAGCACCATTGTCATTCATACCTGATTGAGTTTATCGTTATTTTGAAATTTCTGGAAAATCATATCATTCGAATTTATGAGTATAAAATGCGAATCATATTTAATATTCTAAATTGAAATTTATATTGTTATTCGCTGTTTAGTATATATGTGTTATACTAACGCATTTTTAAACTATGTGTTAACCCGCGCTCTAAAGAACACGTCCCATGAGTGGACGTGTCTCTACTCGTGGAGACACGTCCTCTCATGAGACTTGTCTCTTAGAGGCAGGGTTTCCTCACATACTTATGGCGAATCCTTCTCTGATATGCAGATATAGAAATCGGATAATGTTCTGCATTCAGCACATTAATTATCATTAAATCTGGAAGTCGAAAATCTGTGTCTTTCTGGAAGTCGAAAATCTGTGTCTTAGCTTTTGGTAGATTTCTGAAATTGAAAATACTTATAGAACCCTTAATCTCTAATACTTGCCATTAGATTTGTTTACAATTAAATGGTATCAGAGCCACGTTGTGCGAATCCCAAAAAGATCTAATATTAGTTTGCGCTAGAAATTCGTATTTTCTAAAAAATCGAATTTACTCACATTCTTCATAATGTCAAGTGTGATCAGATTTGAAGATCGCCTTGTTGGAGCAGACAATTTCACATCATGGAAATTTAGAATCATGATGATCCTTAAGGAACATAAGCTAGACTCACTTGTGAGAGAAAATCTGGAGGAACCTAAGTCTGAACCTGAGAAAACTCAATGGGTGGAAAACAATGAAAAAGCCATGAAAATCCTTGTAGATGCAGTTAGAGATCATATAGTGCCCATCCTAGCAAAACATGAAACTGCATACCTTATGTTCAAATCTCTTGAGAAAACTTATGAGATCAACAACATCTGCAGGACTCTTGCTTTAAAAAGGAAAATCAACAATGCTCAAATAAACAAAGGAGAGTCCACTAATGCATACTTCATGAGGATTATTGAACTGAGAGATCAATTATCGACAATTGGATATCAGATTGATAGCAAAGAATTAACTCTAATTGCACTAGGAGGCCTACCAAACTCATGGGAGTCATTTGTTCAAGGAATAAGTGCAAGATCCAAACTCCCTAAGTTTGACAGACTAAGAACTGACTGCCTTCAAGAAGAAACAAGGCTCTCCTCAAAAGAAAACAAACAGAAAAACGTAGATGAAGATATTCATGTACTCAACACATCGTCTAATAAAAGGAATAAGAAAAACTCCTACAAGAAAGGATCTTTTAAAAGAAAGAGAAATTCCAATGGAAAGGGATCCTCTAAAAAGAAAGACATCTCTCAAGTACAATGCTTTAGATGTGATCAATATGGCCACTATGCAATGAAGTGCCCTGACAGATCTAAGCAACAAGCATCGTTTGCCAAAGTAGGAAAGTCAAATTCAGATCATGAATCTGAAAACTTTGTGTTCTATTCAGCCTTATCTAGTCAAGTATCTAACAATATCAACAACTGGGTGATTGATAGTGGTTCTTCGAGGCACATCACAGGGTTTAGAGAACACTTAGACACTATGACTGAAGAATCTGATGAAGATGTCACAATTGGGGACGACTCTACACATCAAGTGAAAGGGGTTGGAACTTGCTCCATCTCATTGAAATCTGGTCTCTCTCTTCAACTCACTGGGGTCTTATTTGTACCTGGAATAAAAAGGAATCTTATATCCATCTCTGCCCTTGAAGACAATGGTTATAGAGTTACCTTAATGGATGGGAAAGTTCTAGCATGGCCTAAGAACTCGACAATCAAGAAAGCCCAAATCATAGGTGTGAGACAAGGGTACCTTTACAAACTTTGCACTGAAGTCAATCAAGCCCTTACCCTTGACACTTTTGATTCAAATGAGATTTGGCATAGAAGATTAGGACACCTTCATTTCCGTGCCCTACCTTCTGTAGGAAAACTTGTAACAGGCTTACCTAAGTTAAAACCATCTCATGAAGGAACTTGCAAAGGTTGTGCCTTAGGAAAGAATACAAAGGGGTCCTTTCCAAATAGTTTGAGCAAAACCCTAAATGTGTTAGAATTGGTTCACTCAGACTTATGTGGACCCATGTCTGTACCCTCTAAAGCAGGATTTCTATACTATGTCATATTTGTAGATGATTTCTCTAGGAAAACCTGGATCTATTTCCTTAAATGTAAAGAGTCAATAGAAATCCTCAAAAGGTTCAAAGAGTTTAAAGCCCTCTCTGAAAACTTCTCCGGAAAGAAAATAAAAACCTTAAGGACAGACAATGGGAAAGAATACACCTCTGAAATTTTTAAGGAATTCTGTATGAGTGCTGGAATTAAGAGGGAGTTCACAGTGGCTTACAACCCTCAACAAAATGGGGTTGCTGAAAGAAAAAATAGAACCATTGTAGAAGCTGCCAAAGCAATGTTGCTTGACCAAAACATTGAAACCTCTTTCTGGGCTGAAGCCTCTAGGATTGCTGTCTACATCCAAAATAGATGTCCTCACTCTCATCTTGACAACAAAACTCCTGAAGAAGCCTTCACTGGCATAAAACCTGACATTAGTCACTTTAGGATTTTTGGTTGTCCTGTCTATATTCATGTGCCCAAGGAGAAGAGATTCAAACTTGAACCTTCCGGAAAGAAAGGGATATTTATGGGATATAGTGAAACCTCCAAAGCCTACAGGATATACATACCCGGGCAGAAACAAATTGAATTGAGCAGGGATGTTATCTTTGAAGAAGACATTGCATTCAAGAGGGCAAGAAGTTCTAGTGAGACTGAAACCTATTCCCCTAGAGTACCTGAAATGGAACTTGCTCCTGAGATTCAGAGGGAGCATCCTGAGGAAATGTCACATGAACTTCCTTCTACTTCAAATGAGAATACAGATGTCAACGGCAGAAAGAGACCACTTTGGGCCAAGAAGATGATCAAAGAAGCAGAGAATCATGCAGCACCCAAAGGAACGTTCAGGGAGAGCAAAAGACCCAAACGCTTCTCTAGCTATGTTGCCCTTATGAACGATATCATAAACTCCGAACCTGTCAGTGTTTCAGAAGCCTTCAAAAATCAAGCATGGAAAGATGCAATGACAGAGGAATATCAGTCCATTCTAAAGAATGATGTATGGGATGTAGTGCCTAGACCAAAAGGGAAATCTGTTGTCTCTTCCAAATGGCTCTTTAAAATCAAGCATGCTGCTGATGGCAGTATAGAAAAACATAAAGCACGTTTTGTGGCAAGAGGTTTTTCTCAAAAGGAAGGCATTGATTACAAAGAAACATTTGCACCTGTTGCCCGTTACACATCAGTGAGAGCAGTGTTAGCCATTGCAAAGCTAAAGGTTGGAAGATCCATCAAATGGATGTGAAAACTGCCTTCCTGAATGGAACCATTGAAGAGGAAGTCTATCTGGAACAGCCTGAAGGTTTTGTGATACATAAACCTGACTCACATGTATGCAGACTGAAGAAAGCTCTTTATGGACTTAAACAGGCTCCCAGGGTCTGGTATGAAAGAATTGACAGCTATCTCTTGGGATTAGGATTTTCCAAGAATGAGGCCGACTCCAATCTCTACTTCAAGGTAATCAAAGGTGATATGCTAATAATTATTTTATATGTTGATGATCTGCTGATAACAGGAGAAGATCACCTCATTTCTCAAGGGAAGCAGGATCTAATTTCTGAATTTGACATGAAAGACTTAGGCATTCTTCACTACTTCCTAGGTTTAGAAGTATGGCAGAAATCAAAGGGCATTATACTAAACCAAGGGAAGTATACTATTGATATTCTGAAAAGATTTGGAATGTTGGACTGTAGACTGATGTCTACACCTTCACAAATTGAAAGAAGCAACAGTAGAATCCAAGTGTGCAGATCCAACCCTTTACAGATAGATGATTGGATCCTTGATGTATCTGGTTAACACCAGACCTGATATTTGCTATGCAGTGAATGTTCTCAGCCAGTTCATGTGTGAGCCAAAAGAAATTGACTTAATGGCTATGAAACATATTTTGAGATATCTTCAAGGCACTATTGGATATGGTCTTCTTTACAAGAATGATCAACTAGATCTTCATGGGTACTCTGATTCAGATTGGGCTGGAAGTGTAACCGATCGAAAAAGCACATCAGGATGTTGCTTCAGTTTAGGATCAGCTATGATCTCCTGGATTTGCAGAAAATAATCTTTAGTTGCACAGAGCTCAACAGAAGCTGAATACATTGCAGCCTCCATGGGAGCAAGAGAAGCAGTTTGGCTTCGTAAATTGCTTGTGGGACTCTTTGGTGAGCCCTTGAATCCTACAATTATTCATTGTGATAATCACAGTTGCATCAAACTCTCTGTAAATCCTGTCTTTCATGATAGATCGACACACATTGAGATCCCCTATCATTATGTAAGAGATATGGTGGAAAAGAAAGTAATTCAGTTGGAGTATATCAGTACAAATGATCAAACTGCAGACATTCTCACCAAGCCTCTCTCCCGAATCAAGGTGGACACTTCAGGAAGAAACTTGGTATGGTTGAAATGTAATTTGTTATTTATGTTTTAAATACAAATTGTTTATAAATTGTACTAATATATATATAAAGATGTCTAATGTGTAAACTCTTTTGTCATGTGTGTGACTCCATGACTTTATGGGCCTACTTTCCCTGTATGCATTATTGAAAGGTGACGATCTTTCTAATAATGAATACTTGTAATTGACATTGTAAAGTGACGACTCTACAATGATCAAACTATCATGATAGATATCATGCGACTTGATATTATGGACATGTCATGATAGTATCTCTTATTGATATCATGGGACTTGATATCATTTGTAGATCATTATGATCCTTAAGAGATAATCATGGTGGATATTTATATCCATGGATATGCCATGAATTATGGTAGACATCATGTGACTTGATGTCAGTGCACATACCATAATAAGATATGATATGAAGAATGTCATGTGACTTGACACTATTGAGAAATCATATTATGTCTTAGATATCACGTGTTTAGGTGATATCTCTAGTTATTTGATTTGATATATCTTCCCTAGCTAAGAGGGAGTGTTAATGAATAGCGTCGGTCAGATATGGAAGACGATTGCTGCAAGCACCATCGTCATTCATACCTGATTGAGTTTATCGTTATTTTGAAATTTCTGGAAAATCATATCATTCGAATTTATGAGTATAAAATGCGAATCATATTTAATATTCTAAATCAAAATTTATATTGTTATTCGCTATTTAGTATATATGTGTTATACTAACGCATTTTTAAACTATGTGTTAACCCGCGCTCTAAAGAACACGTCCCATGAGTGGACGTGTCTCCACTCGTGGAGACACGTCCTCTCATGAGACATGTCTCTTAGAGGTAGGGTTTCCTCACATACTTATGGCGAATCCTTCTCTGATATGCAGATATAGAAATAGGATAATGTGCTGCATTCAACACATTAATTATCATTAAATCCGGAAGTCGAAAATCTGTGTCTTAGCTTTTGGTAGATTTCTGAAATTGAAAATACTTATAGAACCCTTAATCTCTAATACTTGCCATTAGATTTGTTTACAATTACAAAGTGATAGAGGGCATTAGGATCTTTATTTTCACCCTCTGTGCTTGAGACCCCTTGTGCTGAAAACCTCCTTTTTGCAATGTAATATAGAATATATATATATATATATATATATATATATATATATATATATATATATATATATATATATATATATATATATATATCTTTTTGGCTTTCAAATCTGTACTTTATGATGTGAATGTTCTCAAAAGTTTTTTCGGTTTTGTCTTTGCATTTCCATTTTTCTTGCAATGTATTCTTTCATTTCCATGTCTACAATGCATCTCATTGTGCATTTTGAATGGTAGTCTTTTCTGCAATAAGATAGTTTTTGATAGTGTTATTTCCTTTTGAAAACGAATTCTTGGAATAACAACATATATTAAATCAAATGCTTAAATGTCGGATTCAAAACAAAGTCTTAAAGATGTCTTCGGAGTCCGCCACAGTTCTGAAATTGAGCTCATCACCCGTTACTTCAAATCAACCCTCAAAATGCTTTTAGGCTTTTACTTTAGTAAACTCCCTCCAAAAACAAGATTTCAAGGAAAGATACTCCACTTCCTAAATAGTCCACTGTGGGAATAATCAAGTTTTGAAAACCTTCCCAGGAATCGACAAAGGTTTCAAAACTACCCCAAGTTCCACTAAACAGTTTTTTGTTTCTTCTTTTTCACTTTTGATAAACTTTAGCAGATATGAAAAGCTTTCAGCGAGCTGAGACATACTCACAACCTCCTAAAAGACCGACACAAAGTAGATTTGAAGTCAGATTTTTAAGACTGTTGGGTGAGGGAGAGGTTTGAAAACTTGAGTGGCACCTGACTTAGGCTTACAAACTAGAAAGCAAAGGCGATAAAAGACAGTTCGATTCACTTCGAAAAGACAACAACACAAACCAAAATTAAATGTTTTCTAACACAAGATATTCATTTTAAACCCAAATCCAAATATGATCTATGTTCATTTTACCACGATACCAAAAAGATAAGTTGCATAAGAAAGAGCAATAGCATTCAACACCAACGTCGAGAAAACATGCATAAGAAGATACATCCTTCCCCACTTATGTATGAGGTAATAGGAGATTCCATAATCAAATATTACAATTATAAAAGGGGACTCAAGGTCTTGAATAATACATTTTACATTATAACATGAAAATGAGAAAACTAAAGGCAAGGAGATAACCTCCACTTACACGCTGATCAAATCTCCTCCAAAAGAAGCCTCTAAGAACTCTGATCCCCAATGGTGGTATCCACACCACCCAATCACATGGTACCCTTAGGTGAACTCCCACCATGCTAGGAGATAGTTGCTTGGACACAAGCACATCACTCATGCAAAACAAGGAACATAGCTCACAAACATGCCAATCGATGTAAACATCATATACACGTGTTGTGATCTTTTCACACATCGCCCCATTCAAGATGGGGACCCCCTAATTTTTGCTCCATTCTGGTCTTTTGGCTTGGGTTTTCTTCTCTCTCTCCCGCTCTGTCTCTTTTCTGATGTCTGCCTTTTCGAGGATTGCGCCCGTCAGTGAGTTTAAATGCGAAACTGACCAAGTCTGAAAATTAGGGTTTCATCTTTCCTGGTCAGTCCAAGGTCGAATAAAGTCAATAAATTGAAAATTGAGCCTAACGTTGTTGTCAGTGTGCTTCAAGCAGGCTCTCAGCAAAATTTCATCAGATTCCGAGGTACTTACTATTTTTAGTAAGTGTGAAATTACATGCAGTCCGTCAGCATTTTTGAGATTCCAACAGTCACACTACATTCAGAGCGCATCAGGCTACTCGCGTGCAAAATTTGAGCAAAAACAGACAACTTTCTATTTTTAGCAGTCCAGCTTCCAGAGCAAATTACAGGGCTCAGATGCAGAGTTTTTCTTTGCATGTGCATATTCATTCTGGATTTTTGAGACCTTCGCAGTATAACATGCAAAGCGGGCGACAACTTTCGAGTTGCCTTCCGAGGCTATTTTTAGGGTTTGCATGTTGGGGTTTCTTTTGCATGGGATGATTCCGATGGGTTTTCGAGAGCTTGCGAGAGTATGACATGCAAATGGAGAATAACCACTCATAAGGAACTTACTATTTTTAGTAGGTGTGTCCCGGCCCAGCTTCCCAGAGTTGGAATCACGAGCTGATCACAGTGCCACAAAACGCGAGAAACAGAGATCATTTGATATGCATGCAGAGCGAATTAGGGTTTTCAGCTTCGGAGCCTGAAAAGAGGCGTAAAAAGTCAGAATTTTCGAAAACCAATGTAAACCATCGCGATCAGCATCCTTCAGGCTATCTGCTGGTAGAATTTCAAGTCAAACGGAGCACTTACTATTTATAGTAAGTCAATTCGGAAACTGGCTAAAAATAGCAAGTCAGGTGCATGCGCCAACGTCAGCAGTAAGGTCACGTGGTGAGGAACATGCCATTCAAATTTCAAGTTAATCGGAGCAGTGGAGCTATCAGAAGCAAGCGTTTGCTATTTATAGTAAACCACCTTCAGAAACAGGCTAAAAATAGCAGGTCAGCTAAAAGTGGCAGTGTCGACGGAACAACGAGGTGATGAGGATCCAGTGTGCAAAATTTCAAGTCGTTCTGAGCTTCAGAGATGCAAATAAGAGAACTTACTATAAATAGCAGGGCATGAATAATAGCGAAAAAAAAAAAAAGATGAAAAAGTTCCAAGTCTGGAACTTCATCCAGTTGACATGGCAAAATGCACCCAGTTGATAAGGAGGCAGGAAAATCTTAAGAATGAAGCTCGTCCTGTAGCAGGGGTGAAATGCGCCCAAAAGACAAAGAAGTCAAAGTGGTCAATGAGTTTCATCCACTAGCAAGGCTAAAATGCGCCCAAGGGAGAAGTGGGTCAACAAGTCAACATTGTTATCCTCCACCTACATCAAAATGCACTCAAGTAAGAAGAGGGTCAACAAGTCAAAGAAACTCGTCCTCCTCACCCTCCTAAATGCGCCCAAACAAGGTTATGTGAAGACAAAAATGGGAAGTCGAAAAGTCATCCTCTTGCAGAGCCAAAATGCGCCCAAGTTGAGGTGTAGAAAGTAAGTGAGGGTGGTAAATGAGGTGAAATGGGATTAAAGCATGGTAAAAGGTGGTGAATGCTAGGCGTTATTCCTCTCCTAGCCTCAAATGCGCCTAAGGTGATGTGTTAGAGAATGTTGCAAGGTGTGTTGCCTAGGCATGATTTTTGAATTTCCTCTCCTTGCCTCAAATGCGCCTAAGGTGGTATGTATTGGAGGAATTTTCTAAGGCGAGGTGAAGTAATATGTGTGAAGGGTGGATGACAAATTGCTAAGGCGTGATTTTTTTCAAGTGTGCTAGGCGCCTCAAGTAAAAAATGAAATATTTTTAAAAGTGTTGGGAATTTTTTTTCTAAGGTGCTTGAACTTCAAAAATAAAAAATTGCCTTGCAAGTGTGGAGATAAATATAAATGGTGAGTGGCAAATCAAGTGTGCCAGGCGTGAACGAAAATTTTCTAAGAGAAGTTGATGTTTTTCCCCACTGGCAAACGAAAAAATATTCCCAAAGCAAATTTTCCAAGTGATGATTAAAATTTTTTTAAGGCAAATATTTTCTTCTTAGAAAATACGCCTGGAGCTCAAGGTGGTGAAATTTTTCGAAGCCCGAGCAAATTTTCTCAGTGATGAAGTCAGAGGACGATGATAATGCAAGATGAATTCGAATTTCTTCAAGTTGGAGCAACACAGGATGATCACAGGCGAAGAATGAATTTAAAATGGTGAAAATAATATTTTTCTAAGGTTCAAAATTCAAAAATCAAATGAACCCGTTCGTTGGGTACCCATGGATTCGAAGCATTCTGGAGAAAATTCTCTTCTGGGTACTGAACGTTCACGATGATAGATGGATTTCCAAGTCTCCCGCCCTTCGCCAACACTTTTTCAGTGAAGAATTTAATCAGTGCTCAAATTGTGAATTTTCCTAAGGGAGAATTTAAAATTTTCTAAGGCAAAAATGAATAAAATGTATTTTCAAGATAAATTTCTTTGAATGATGAATTCAAGATGAGTTGCCTAGATAATTCTGATTGAATTCTTCGAAAATGAATTTTCCAGAGGTGGTGAAGAGTTAAATTCGAATTTCAAGTGACAGGATTCCGGCTGGTGAATTAAAAAGGATGAATTTAAATTAAATTTTTCAAAAACAAATTCAAAGATGCCAGTCAAAGTCAAGTTTCTAGAAGAATAAGATTCCTGACGTCCAGAGACAAGTGTCAGAAATACCAGAGAGGGAGAATTCGAATTTTTGAAATGGAGTAGTGGAAGTTTAATGTACTGGCTATAATTGGCTTCTTCTAGAATTCGAATTTTGGCTATAAAATGAAGAAGTTTCTCACTTATTTTTTCACAGTTGAAGAAGTTGAATTTGCTCTGACTGAGTGTTGCTAAGCTTGAAGAGTTTGAATTTTGGCTAAGTCTGGAGGTTGCTGAAGTTGCTGAGGCTGCTGAAGAGGGACGCCTTGAGTTGCCAATGCAAGTGTTGGAAGTTCGAATATTGCTGAAACCAAAAGGGGCGCACTTGCTGATTGCTAAAGTCTGATTTGTTGCTGAGGTTTCCAGAGCTAAGAGGTGCGAATTTGCTTGTATTGTTGGGTACCGGAGCTTGACTTGTTGTTAAGAGTTGAAGTTGCTCGTGAAAAGAAGGACGCCTTGAGGTGAAATTGCTGAGAATTTAAAAAAGTACGAACTTGCTAGTTGCTGATTGGAGTTGCTGAAAGTAGCGAAATCACTGAAGTCTACTTAGAAACTTTTTCTAAGTGTTGAAGTTCGAATTTATTGGAGAAGAAGCTAAGGTTTGCAAATAAGAAAGTTCTTGCAGCTTCTTGAAGTCGACTGCAGCCCCTACACACAATGTCTTATTTTATTTTTATAAATTAAATTGCTGATGAATGTTTACTGTTTGCAGATGGCTGAGGCAAGGGCGACTGGCAAGGACAATGGTGCATCCAGACAGGCTGTGATCAAGAAGCTGAGTAAGACATTCATGCCGGAATCAAAATTTATTTCGAAGTTGGGCAAGTTGACAGACACCAACCTGGGCTCTGTCAACCTAGAGACCTTCAAGAACAAGATGTTGGGAATTGGAAGTCATCGGGCTTCGACCACTTCACATAATATTATTCGAAGTGGGTTATATGCAGCTGCTGGTTTTCCACCAGCCATTCAATGCTCGGAGCTGATAATGGAGTGCGCCAATTACTATGAGATGGATCATCGGTCAATCACGTCACCAGATGGCCAAGTACTAGCCAATCTTACTCCAGCAGCCATTGGTGAAGCTTTCGGGATCCCGGTGCACAGAAATATGATCTACAAATCCAGAGAACGGGCTGAGCGGATGTACGCTTTTGCATTCGAGAGATGCATGGAGACGATTAACACTCACTGGATGAGCACTCCCAAGCCTTCTCGTACGAAGTTGCCGAAGCAGATCATTGCGGATGACTTGAAACAAGAGTATTGTGATCTCATCATGATGCTGAGCAGGGTTGGAGGTTGTGCACAATCATTCATTTTTGAGCCTTGGATGTTTTAGTACATCAATCTCGTGCTAGAAGGAAAGGATTATGTCAATTGGGCCGAGATGATCAGTGATAATTTGCATGAGCAGCTCCTAAGCCTTCGGAGAACGAAGACATTTTACATGAGCTCTTACATTATCTATATGTTGGCACGAATGACGAAGTACAGAGGGATCTCTTACAAGGAACCTGTCGGTTGTGGCTCCCATCAGTTTAAGATATATGATGCTTGTCCGCAGTTGCATTTGGCGAGCACAACTCACTACAAGCGTGTCAACGATTCCTTCACCATGTATATCACGAGATTGCTTCAGGAGCGATTACAACACAGAATCTCGAAGGAAGCCCAGGAGTTAATTGAAAGGTATGGGTGCTGGTTCATACAGTTTCCAAGATTTTCTTACATTAGGCTGCAAGGTTTTTCCTCATATCCACATAGGCTGCCTAAGTACCCAACAGATAAGATTTTAATGTTAGAGATATCTAGGCAATTGCTTGCCTTTGATAAAATTCAAAAGAAGAAGAAGAAAGGAGGGGTAGAATTTCCAGTTGTCATGGGCAACTCGGATGAGGTGTGTCCCTCAATACAGGCAGCTAGAGAGGCTGAAAGTGAACTTCAATTTTATCATTTCTCATACCACACTAGCCGACAGCACTACGATCCACATCATAACATCAAATGGGTACTGTCAGAGGAGTTTAAACATAAGGCCACCATTGAGGATTATTGGGCTGATGCAGTTGATGAGATTGAGATAAGAAAAAGGATGTTCTCTCGGTTGCTGATTACTTTGATCAGGGAGTGTGAAGTTGTGTCGGTTCCAGACCAGGTGAATGAGGATATGGATGTTGTCCATCCAGACTATGCAGCAGTTAGAGATACTCCACTTCCACCTCCAGATTGGTCAGAGCCTGAGATTGCTGATTTGGATACACTTTCTATCCCTGTCCTGACTTTCACTAGAGCGTGGGTTGATAGACGAGTAAGCAGGTTGAAGAGTAGGTCAATTGCTTTGACTTACAATATGATGGGAGATCACAGGACGCCCACTACTGGCAGAAAGAAGCAGATTACAAGAGGTCCAGAGCCCAGAAAGAAAGAACTAGTTCGACAGGAGCCTACTCAGCCAGAGCCTCCCCGAGTTACAGTTGCATCACCATTGGAGACACGTTCTCCAAGTATACAGGAGGTCTCTTTATTTGCTGATCAGAGAAATGCATTGAATCAGGTGCAAGTAGTACAGGATAATATTCAGCCTCCACGGAGAGAGTCGGTTGGCCAGAGTGTCAACGCACCTGTTAGGGTTGATCGGCAGGATGATGGGGGGACTATTACTGACCCTCAGTTTCAGCAGGAGTTAGAGGCGGCCTTGAATGATGATGATGATATAGTGTCAGGTGACACTCAGCCACTTGAGGATGATGAACCTCGCCAGAATGATGAAGAGGTCAAGCAATTTAGAGAAGTAGAGGCACAGGAACAGCAGCCTTTCAATATACAGTATAATGTGCCTGATTGGCTTAAGGACAGAATGAGAAGAAGCCCCAGTGAGGAGATTGATCCAGCAGTTGAGATGGAAGAGTTTTTGAACAGGATCAATGCACCTTCACAGAAGAAGAAAGCAAGAAAGTTTTCAAAGATATCCACTGAAGAGGGTGGTTCACGTACCCTTCATGTAGCTGTGCCACGAGTTGAGTGTGACCGAAATGAGGCAGTACCTGAGAATTATGTGGTCACGACTCTAGATTTGGGACGCCCTACTGGTGCGCAGATTGTAGAAGAGTGTGATAACTCCTTCCTTGCCCTCAAAGATAGATTATTCAAGAAAGAAGGAAAATATAAAAGGCTGAAAAGAGAACACAAGGCTTTAATCGGATATGTTCAGCAGTTATCGTTCCCGAGGGCAGGATATTCCAGTGATAGAACCTCCAGCAGAGATACCTAGAGAGTCGATCAGCGGCTTGATGGAGTTAGGAAAGATGGCACAAGAGGCAGATAAGTGGGTCACAGGGGTTCGTGTTGAGACAGAGAAGTTTATGGAGGACCTTGCTTTTGCTTTTCAGCAGGCCTCTAGTATTTTGACACGGATGGATGCAGTGGATCATGCTTGGGGCGATGCTTCTATCTATTAGAGCAAAGTTATCCAGCGTCTTGAGGCATTGAGACACGTTCCGTTGCGATTGCTGGTTGATGGAGGTGTCATTCAGGAGAATGACAGGTCTGATTCTCTAGATGGTATTCTTCAGCAATCACGGGGCGTGGTTTCTTCGACGCGGCACAGGCGGATTCAGTGAGGATACATAAGGCTATGGCTAATATCATTGATGGAGTTCAGAACACTTTTGAGGCCATATTTGCTAGGCGGCTAAATCCAGATGAGATAAGTGTTGATAATTTGAGGGGTTTGCTGGTGCCTTTCTTTGCAGATGTTAAGACCTTTGTACAAGATGATTTCGAGAATACTTCTACTTTCTCCACCTTGATCCAGAACACGCAGGATTCCTTAGCTGCTTGGAGAAAGTCTTGTGCAAGGCATGAGCATTCAGTCACAGTGTTAGAGTTTCAGTTAGATTGCATTCCACCTATTTCAGTTCAGGAGGTTGAGGCTGTACTTGGCAAATTTGTTGAGTTTGCAGCCAGAGAGAAGGCAAGCGGGAATGCACTACTGGACGAGGATCTTCTAGAAGACTGAATATGGGCATTTATTACATTTACTATTTTGGGAGTGAGTGGAAATCTTTGATTCATTTAATGTACCACTCCCTATTCTGGCAATTTTTAGGGTTAGGGCTGAGGTGGCACGATTCTGGCCACTCTATTAATTGTAACCCTAGCCGTCTTTTGGGACTTGGCCAGCTATATAAAGGGGGAGTCCCCCTCATTTGTAATTCATTAGAACAGGAGATTAGATCAGAGCCAGAATTGAGATAGAGCTAGAGTTAGAGAGTAGAGCATTGTAGACATTTTGCATATTGGAGAAGAAAGAAAGTTTTCCCTTTGAAAACTTTGGCGGAGATTGTTGTGTAACACTTTTCATGATAATAGATCTTTTCATTGATGGTGGAATCCGTCTTGTCATGAATAGCTAGCAAGGTCTCTTCTTCCTTTCGTATCCAAGTAGCGTAATTTTCATGCAAGTAGTTTACTTTGATGTGTGGCATTTTTGTTGAGGTAGCTTCTTTCATTCCATACCACTAGCGGCTTGTTGATGATAAGTTCGCCTTGCGTGGTCAACTGGACATTATCTTGAGTTTAACTTCGGTTGTGATTTGTATACCTATATGCATTGTTTTGATGGTGTATGTATGCTAAGTTATAATCTGAACATCCTTTGCTACCCCCTTGAAGATTGCACCGATTTTGCTGAAGCTGTCCGATGTGAGGCTAGGTGAAATTTGGTTGAAGTCTACTAAAACGAAGCTCCACATATCCTGCATTTAGAATAGAATACAAGTTTCTTAGGCCCTATACTCTTTACTTTCCGCATATTTCCGATAAGTTTTAGGAAAACGAACCACATTGCCAAATCATACATACAAGAATCCCCTTCAAATCATATACCGACTGCTAACTGTAAGAAGTCTGAACAATTACGTAAGTCCCCTCGTAAGAACACAGCAATACACATCAACCAAACTGGGTCTATTCGCACTTAAGGAACCTTGGAGTTGAAAGCATGAACTTACTCGCAATCTTAGCATGCTGAATACTTTGTTCAAGAGAGAATAGAGTATCCTTTGGGAAACTTTGTTCTGTGTTGGTGCGGTCTCAAAAACAACGTCAACAACATGGCATCAAATGGAATACAACATCATCAAAACATATACATGGCACAAGCATGATCACATCAAATGCATATAGGTCAACATAATTGTTTACTCATGGGCATGAATTCCAACGTACTACGAGAGTAAATGGAATTAACTCACCGAACATAATGCACGCACTAGAACACAATGCATAGAATAATCATACTGTCTTTATTGATAGAATGTATGCAAGTACAACCATCTGTACTATAACAGTGTAGCACACATACATAACAAAATAGTCTCTAGAATCATAACATTCATGACATAATTAGCATAATCATAACCATAATGTTTCCCGACTACATGACTCAAGTACATATAGTACACAAGCGGTGGTTGAAAGACCAACTATCGCGTCCCTTCATTGCAACTAATTGTTTTGTCAGGAACTTAATTCCCGAGACAACTAACATGACAAGTACATAGAAAATATTAACATTAACTAATGTCTTATTTACTTATGACTTGTGGCCGACCAAGTACACTCTCGGCCAACTACATCATCCCCCCACAAAGTAGTCATCTTCCAGACGATTGAAAACCAAAATTGGGGTACAAGAAAGGGAACTAAGAAGAGGGAGGGTGAGAGTGCGCCCCTGGATATACAAAAGAAGAGGGAATTGTGGCCGCTTCTGCTGCTAGAGGCACTGGAGCTTCTGGTTGGCTGCCTTGTGTCGCTCCCATGCCAACTTCACCATTTGTACTACCTCTATGAGTTTGGCTTGTGCTTTCACTAACTCCTTCGTGCTAGCCAAGTCTTTGTCTTTTTCGTTTAGCTGACTCTCCCTCTGCACTGCCATACGCTGTGCATCCTCTAGCTGTGTGTCCCTCTCCGCCAACTACCTATCCCTCTTGCTCAAGATTGCATCCTTCTTAGTCAACGTCCATGTAATGTCCCCTTTTCTAGCTTGCATTGTATGATGTCATCGTTAGCCTATTTCTCCTTGGTTCCATAGGTAACCATGACTTTTAACGAGTCTTGAGGATTTTTGGCCTAGGCAATTGTCGTTGCAAGTCAATTCGGGGCGTTTGGAGGCAATTTTGGTATACTTACTATTTTTAGCAAGTCATTAATGCTATTATGTAGAAACCCTTGTTTCCCCTGACTTCCGAAACGGTGTGTTTTTTGACTGTTTTGGTGTATTTTTGTTTTTTTGTGTTTTTGCATGTATTAAGAGAGAATGCGATTTTGCAAGAATTTGATAGAAAATTCAAATAAAATCATACAATGCCAATATTGATGGAAAATAGGAGATCTAATGATACCAATCAATATATAAATCTACTGGAACGTTTTACAAAAGATCAGATAACAGATGAATTAAAAGGCAATGCTTTATTTGATGAAAACCTGTTATTGCAGCAATAAATGATCCTCAAGAAAAAGTATGGCTGAAATGAATATCTACTTTTCTCCCTCCGTTATTGTCTGCAGTTGATGCTAGAAAGATAGGTGCCTCCAGTGAAGAAGTCAGACTGGCAAAAGAGATGGCGATTTGCTCAATAAAGAAAAGTACGGCTTTATTCAATGGTACGGCCCTACTGCAAATTGGTACGGCCTTGTGACAGCAGCCAGCAAATAAATAATGGTACGGCGCTCTCTCAAATCTCCAGATCTCAATGAACTAGGCGCATAGACTGAAGAATCCCTGTCGGATGTATTTCACACTGAAACCCCTGAAGATAATTACTCTGTGATTGTTCTGTGATCACTTCTGAATGAAGTCATCCCTCTGAAAGCAATAGATCAGCTGGTATTTCATAGCCTCTGAATTGCAACACTGAAGATGGCTCGTTCTCCAATGTCTGTAGACAACAGAAACCCTAGGCTTCGTTCTCCGGAAGAAGACTTGCTCAAATTTCAATATTCAATATCATAATGAGCTCGAATTCCAATGAAACCCTTATATCTCCTCAAAAGTGGGAATTCTCTCAAAAAAGTATCATTAAAATAAATTCGAACTTTCCTTTTAATTATTTCAATAGTTTCAAACTTGATTTTTAATTATAAATTATAATTAAAAATGGCCCCTTCCATGATGGGCGACCCCTTCAGCAAAATCACTTAAGTTATAATATTTAAAATATTATAACTTATATTATAAGCTCCGAATAATTAATATTTAATTAAATCAATTAAATATTAATATCTCCCTCAAAATACATCCGATTCACAAACCGTCTAAAGCTGGCGAATAAGGAAGTGATTCCTCACATGACCAGACCATACTGCTAAAAATAGCAGGGGTGCCTCGCTGAGTGCCAAATACTGCTAAAGATAGCAACTCAGGCAAATAGTGTCCGAATGAGCCCGAACAAAAGCCAACTGGTAAAATTCTAACAACTGAGCCAAGCCAAGCTCCATCAAGACCCTCTATCCATCCCATCAGCCTACGAGGGTCGCATAATAGGCTAATCGTGAGCTCTGAGAGATGTCAACTGGAAGGGGACATGACAGTCCGCCCCTCCTGAAATTGCTTGTCCTCAAGCAATCTCAACTCCGGATGCTGCAGAATATCCTCGCTCTCCCATGTAGCATCCTCCACTGGCAAATCTCTCCATTTCACTAAATATTCCCTGATAGTCCTCCTACGCAACTGTCTCTCTCTGTACTCCAGGATAGACTTAGGTACTAAAATCAACTTTCCCTCATCATCTAAGGGAGGTAGAACTGCAGAAGGTACCACACGGTGTCCCAATGCCTTCTTGAGACGTGACACATGAAAAACATTGTGTACCCTACTCTCTGCCGGAAGCTCTAGCTCATAAGCCACCTCTCCAACACGCCTCAGGATCCTGAAAGAACCATAATATCGTCGCTTAAGCTTCTCTGAACCACTCTTCCTAAGAGTAGATTGACGGTAGGGCTGCAACATAAGATAAACCATGTCACCCACCTCGAAAGACCTCTCTATCCTCCTCTGATCTGCATACTGCTTTTGCTGATTTTGTGCCTTGGCAATATTCTTCTTGAGAGCCCTCATAGTATCTTGACTCTCCTGCAACAAGTCTCCAGCACTCGGCACTCTACTGTCACTCAGTAGCAAATCCAGAAAACTCGGCGCCTCATAACCGTACAACGCCATGAAAGGGGACATCTGAATGGTCATATGGAATGTCGTGTTGTAGCAATACTCGCACAAATGAATCCACTTGACCCATGCCTTTTGCTGCCCTGCAATATAGTTCCTGAGGTAACCTTCCACCCATTTATTCTATCTCAAAGATGCGCCCATCGTTCTGCTGGTGAGTGGCGGTGCTTTCGATTATGGCTTCGGTCCCCGCAGTGCGAACACCTCTGCGGTGACTCAGCGATATCCACAATGGCTCACACTATGCTCAGGAGGCAACCCATGTAGTCGAATACCTCCGCGGAAGAAGACCTACGCTACTGTGTAGGTATTGTAGGTGGTGGTAATACGAAGAAGTGGGCATGCCGTTCTTCGATCCACAATATATGCAATCTAGATCCTTGGAGCTTTAGGCAAGCTGTAATGAAATCCCTTCGATGACATTCCCACTTCTGTCGGGGAATGGAGATGGTTGCAACAATCTGCTTTGAATACGTGTTCTCTGCTTGTTCTGTGACAAATAGGGCACTCCGCTTTATCTTGAAGAACGCTCGCCTTAAGTCCTTTCCATGTAGTCTCTCTCGAATCTGCATCTGCTCGTCTTGGGAGTACTTTGGGATGTCGTAGGTACATCGCCTTGAAAGGCTCGCATGATAAAGTTCGCCTTCACCTGCGAACACGGGATCAAAAATCTGTTCTTGTAAATGATCAAGTCATTCACAAGCGTGTGCACAGTGTTCATCGGTGATCCCTCAGCAATCTTGGAAGCCCAAGTATCCTTGGCATACTCTGCCACAATCAAATGCCTCCAATCCTCTGAAATGTGAACCATAGAGCTCAGATAAGGCCTACGTGAAAGAGCATCAGCTACTACATTCTGGGTACCTTTGATATAAGAGATATCAAAGTCATATGCCTGCAATTTACTTACCCACTTCTGCTGACGATCATTGAGATCTCGCTGCCCTAAGAAGTGCCTCAAACTGTTGTGGTCAGTTTTAATGCAGAATTTACTGCCCACATGGTATTGCCTAAATTTTGCCAAGGCATGCATTATAACAAGCATCTCCTTATCATAAATACTGTAGAGCCTCTCTGGCCCTCTGAGTTTACGGCTCTCATACACAATAGGGTGCTTGTCCTGCATAAGTACCGCTCCAATGCCCTCACCAGAAGCATCGCACTGAAGCTCAAAAGGCTTCGAAAAATCCGGTAGTGCCAACACTGGACATGTGGTCATCAACTCCTTGAACCTCATAAAACACTCCTGTGCCTCAGGAGTCCAACAGAATGCACCTTTTTTCAACAAGTCCGGTCGCGGTGCTGCATGTGAATAACCATTCACAAATCTCTTGGTAAAACCCACAAAACCAAAATCGCGGTATTGTAGGTTCGCGGAGTGAGCTGATCTATAATAGCGGGATCTTCGGAGATCCATCCGCTCCCCTCGCAGCGTCATATGACCTAAGTGGTCATCCCCAAATCACATTTGGACTCCTTGGCGTACAAGGACTCCCTCTCCAAAATACTGAGCACGGTCTCCAAATAGCCAAATGCTCCTGCCAAGTCCTGCTGTAAATAAGAATATCATCGAAGAAGAAGACAGAATTACAAAATCTCCTTAGCGGTGAACCAGAGAAGACTACGTTGTGGTGAATTTTGAAAAGTCACGGCATTAATTTAAATGGCATCACCACAAACTCAAAGTGCCCACAATGACAACGGAAGGCAGTCTTCTCGATGTCCTGCTCACGAACCCTGATCTGATGATATCCTGATCTTTAATCTATTTTCGTGAAGTAGCATGCACCATGGAGCTCATCAATAAGCTCATCTATGCGAGGTATTGAGTACCTGTTTTTTGATAGTCCTCTTATTCAAGACTCTGTAATCTATGCACATGCGTAGGGTGCCATCCTTCTTATTCACCAGAACAACTGAAGAAGCGAATGGTGATTTGCTAGGTCGAATGTGACCCATAGCAAGCAACTCCTTTATCGTCTTTTCTATCTCATCCTTCAACCTCTTAGGATGCCTGTAAGGAGTAATCATAACGGGCTTAGTGCCCTCCTCGAGCTCTATAATGTGCTCAATGCCCCTATCTGGAGGTCTCCCTAGTGGAATATCACTGAATACCTTCTCATGCTTGACTCTCAACTGCTGAATGTCAGGATGATATTCAGTCTTCTGCTATCCCTCCTGTAAAGGTGCCAATGTGCACTCGGCAGCCCACTCTACCATGTCGTGTCGCATGAGTCTCTCCATCCGATGAAAGGAAATAGTTTTGATGTTGCTGTCCCGAATTGCCTTTAGAATATGTGTCTTCCCATCCACATCAAAACGGATCTCCATGTCTTTGAGACGAAGAGTGACTTCCTCAAGGGAATGAAGCCACTTCATACCCAAGACTAAATCGATATCCCCCATGTTCACCACGTAATAATCAGCCTTGAACTCATAGTTGTTCAAGCGCAAGGGGAGATCCTTAATCATGCGTTCACACCTGAGAGTGTAACCGTCTACCACCTTAACCCTAATGCCTTCGAACTCCTCAGTGATGAGTCTGCGCTTCTCCACAAATCTAGCATCGATAAAATTATGTGTGGCTCCTGTGTCAAGAAGGGTAATGACCCTCTGTCCTGCCAAAACTCCACGAAGCCTGAATGAACCTTCCTGCTGAATGCTAGATAGGCGTGCCTCCTGAATCTGGAGCTCTGACTCTGCCTCTGCCTTAGGCTCTGAAGCCTCTGACTCTGACTCCTCAGAACTCTCCTGCTGTTCGGAATTTTCTGATTCCAAATCCTCGTAGTAAGCCCACATCACTCGATTTGCCTTGCCCTTAGGCCTCAAAGGACAATCGTGATTGGCATCATAGGGACCTTTGCAGTAGAAGCAAAGCTTCTTCCTGCTTAGATCATTAAGAGCTTCTCAATCCAAAGGTGGTGCTGCTGATTTTCCCTTTGTGTCATTTTTGAAATCTGATTTATCTTTGTTAAAATCTGATTTCTCTCTATTTCTGTTGAAGCCCTTATTATCCCTGAAAGAAGAATTGTTTCTGGAGTTGAATCTACTGGATGGTGCTGCCAACTCCATACTACGCGCCTTCTTCATGGCTTCCTGTAACAAAGGAGGATCAAAGGCTTTGATCCAACCTCTCAATGGCTCCGTCAGTCCCTCCATGAAAAGCACTACAAGTCGCCTCTCTGAAATATTAGGAACCATAACTGATAACTTCTGGAAGTCACCAATGTAAGACTCCAAACTGCCACTCTGTCGCAACTGAGCCAAATCTCTGAAGTAGGATTCTGGATCCTTTCTATCAAATCGTTCCACCAATCTGTCAACAAACTCCTGATATGTGGTGATCTGATCATGCTGAAGTGTCACCATCCGGTGGTGCCACCAGTCGTAAGCTACCCCCTCAAGATACAATGTTGCATACCTGATAGCATCTCTCCCAGCCATCAGACGCAATGTGAGAAACGTGTCTAGCTTACTGATCCAGGCCTGAGCTGTAACCTTACCACTACCATCGAACATCGCTAGATTGAGCCTGTTTGTAGCATGCTTCAGATCATTATTACGAAGTATCTAGGTCTCCAATCCGCAATGACCCTGCGTGATGTTCTCTCCTACCGTGTAATGAATCGTCAAGGTAATCCTCTCTGACATCCCGGTGGTACTAACTCCCATTCTCGTTGGCTGCCATAGCCAAGTGTGTATCGGTGCTCCTCATGCTCCTCACCTGCAATAGCCTCATGGGCTCTTGTCTCTCTCATAAAGAAGGCCTAGTGGGCCTATCTGGCTGTCGTGAAGCTTGAGTCCTGGAGTGCTCTCAGGGATCACGCATCACTCCACAGTGATGTCCTTGTCATGGCCGTGGTGGCCGGTCTCCTCACGGCGATCCTAACCTCTGCGGATTGCCAGCGCCCAGCTAGCTGTGCTTTATCCAGTGGAGGCTGCCGTTGACCTTTCGTAGAGATCTCTAAGGGGGTGTCTAAAACCTCACCGCATTGTCACGATCTTTAGGGGTTGCTCGAGGGGAATCTACGATTAGGAATATCGTTACATGATACGTTCTCGTGCTGGGGATCGAGTCCTATTGCCTGTCGATCAAGACTCTCCTATGAGTATAATACGTGAGACCCAAATTTGTTGCATAAGATTGCTAAACCCCTCGGGATGGCGAGTTAGCTCACGATACCCTTTGTAGAAACCCTTGTTTCCACACGGCTTAAACGGTGTGTTTTTTGACTGTTTTGGTGTATTTTTATTTTTGTTTTGTGTTTTTGCATGTATTAAGAGAGAATGCGATTTTGCAAGAATTTGATAGAAAATTCAAATAAAATCATACAATGCCAATATTGATGGAAAATAGGAGATCTAATGATAGCAATCAATATATAAATCTACTGGAATGTTTTACAAAAGATCAGATAACAGATGAATTAAAAGGCAATGCTTTATTTGATGAAAACCTGTTATTGCAGCAATAAATGATCCTCAAGAAAAAGTACGGCTGAAATGAATATCTACTTTTCTCCCTCCGTTATTGTCTGCAGTTGATGCTAGAAAGATAGGCGCCTTCAGTGAAGAAGTCAGACTGGCAAAAGAGATGGCGATTTGCTCAATAAAGAAAAGTACGGCTTTATTCAATGGTACGGCCCTGCAGCAGATTGGTACGGCCTTGTGACAACAGCCAGCAAATAAATAATGGTACGGCCCTCTCTCAAATCTCCAAATCTCAATGAACTAGGCGCATAGACTGAAGAATCCCTGTCGGATGTATTTCACACTGAAACCCCTGAAGATAATTACTCTGTGATTGTTCTGTGATCACTTCTGAATGAAGAAATCCCTCTGAAAGCAATAGATCAGCTGGTATTTCACAGCCTCTGAATCACAACACTGAAGATGGCTCGTTCTCCAATGTCTGTAGACAACAGAAACCCTAGGCTTCGTTCTCCGGAAGAAGACTTGCTCAAATTTTAATATTCAATATCATAATGAGCTCGAATTCCAATGAAACCCTTATATCTCCTCAAAAGTGCGAATTCCCTCAAAAAGGCATCATTAAAATAAATTTGAACTTTCCTTTTAATTATTTCAATAGTTTCAAACTTGATTTTTAATTATAAATTATAATTAAAAATGGCCCCTTCCATGATGGGCGACCCCTTCAGCAAAATCACTTAAGTTATAATATTTAAAATATTATAACTTTATATTATAAGCTCCGAATAATTAATATTTAATTAAATCAATTAAATATTAATATCTTCCTCAAAATACATCCGATTCACAAACCGTCTGAAGCTGGCGAATAAGGAAGTGATTCCTCACATGACCAGACCATACTGCTAAAAATAGCAGGGGTGCCTCGCTGAGTGCCAAATACTGCTAAAAATAGCAACTCAGGCAAATAGTGTCCGAATGAGCCCGAACGAAAGCCAACTGGTAAAATTCTGACAACTGAGCCAAGCCAAGCTCCATCAAGACCCTCTATCCATCCCATCAGCCTACGAGGGTCGCATAATAGGCTAATCATGAGCTCTGAGAGATGTCAACTGAAAGGGGACATGACATATTAATAGTAATTCATCAGGTGGGTCGTGATCTCTAGTGACAGTGCCTTTTCAATGGAAGATTGGTTATTATCGTTAGATGATTTCAGTTCCATTGGTTTAATTCAGCTCTGCATTAATAAAGTTCAGTGTTACTTGGGGACGCGTCCTCGGGTCTAAACCCCCCCGTCCTCGTCCCGGAAATGTCCCCGTCCCGGAAATGGCCAGGGGGACGGCAACAATGTACCATGTTCTTTTTATTCTAATTTTCATATCCTAATTGAAAAAAAAAAACCATATTGGCAATGAATTCTTAACAAAAATGTTATAAGCTAAGTTTCTATAATGTATATATGCATGCTTTATCCTTGTTTTCATATGAATATTTAATGTTCCCCTATATATTTAAAAAAAAAAATTATATTTTATATAGCCGTCCCCTGCCGTCCCTAAATTTGGCCTCAAAAATCGGAAACTTGGGGACTTGTCTCGCTATCCCCTGCCGTCCCCGTCTTGGAAACTTGGGGTAACCCAGATAAAGTTTAAATTATAAAGTTAAATTCAATTATTTAACTTTATTAATGTGAGTCTAAAGTTAAGTGGGAAAATGAATAGTAAAAACGGGCCCCTTATTTTAAAATACAGGAGACATCAAAAAGGAAAAAGGGAAGTTTATGTTTTATCCCACATTGGTTAAAAGTGTGAATGAGCTCTTATGAGAAGCTTATAAAATGTAATGTCCTCACTTTAGCACTGATAGTTGGAGTTGTGTGCTAGCTCATTCACCATTCTCGTGGGATAGACTTTTGGTGAGGGAATGTATTTTTGGCCAAGAGAATATTATTTTGATGATTTTTGCCAATAAGGAAGGGAGGGAATTAATATTTAATTATTTGGCAATGTGGAGTTATATTTAATTTATTTATTAAAGTGACTAAAATAAAATATATCATAAAGTCACTTAAGTTTAAAATATATCTTTTATCCCACATTGACAAGAAAAGTGAGTGGGCTCCCTTTGGAAAAATATAAATAGAAACTTGGGGTTGGCTTTTATCATCTTATGTTGGAATTATCTTTGCTTATTGAGAATTTTCTCTTGGCTGGAACTAAGTTACAGTTTGATCAAGGTGATGCTCCCTTGATTAGTAGGGTTTGGTGATGGCCCCATTCCCAAATTGAGAGGTGGATGCAATCAGTATTCATCATAGAGCTAAATTGAGGTATTTTGGAGAGTTTGGTGTGAAGAAAGGAGGTCTGCAATTTTGTTTCAGTTTGCAGGTCAGCCATGAAAGATCTTGCATTTTCATTCATAGCTCATCATTAAGTGATTAGATTTTTGTGGGTACTTGACGGATCAAGTGCTAGTGACTTGGCAATCATGTTAGGAGCAGATTGGAGGAAAAAATAGCTGGAAATTATTTTATATTTTTATTTCTTCCTAGCAGCAGGGGCGGCCCTCTTGACAAGGGCGATTTTTCCTTTGGAGGCCCTAGAAAATTCCAAGAAAATTTCTGAAGTGTGGTTAAGGTTGGTGGAAGATAGTTGCAAAGTTTGGTGGCCAAATTCCCAGCCATTAAGGAGATTCAAATATTTTATGGTGGCTGCCATTTCATACCAGGTTCTTCCAGAATTTTATTTCAGTCATTTAGTTGCATTTCATTGATAGAAATTTGCATATTTGTAAGCCAAGAGTCTTGGCATGATCATTGCATTTCATTGGTATAATATAATAGCATTGTTTCCAGCTTGTAGACTTTATTTTCATTGCAATATATTGACAGGAGACATAAGGAGTTTGCTGCCATCTATTTGACAAAATGTCTCTTAGTGTAAATGCATTATTCTTAAGTTAGTTTTCATCCAAAGTATTTGTCTTAATGTCATTCATGTATGTATGCACTCATTTGGACTAGTTTGCATGCCAAGTGTTTGTTAAAATGTACATTGGCTGTAGGTGTGCATTTCACATCAGCAATTCATCTATATGCATTTGAAAACACAAAAAGAGTTGCATTTCATTTTTGCTATTTGCATAATTGTCTTAGAGACCATTTGCTATCATTTTTACATCATTTGCAAACATCAAAAACAATTTTACAACAAACTGAAATCAAAACGAGCAAGCTGGAAGGTTGTCAGCAAAGTGTTTGACAAAATTCCTAAGGCACAAAATCAGAAATTTTGGATCAGATTTGGCAAGGGTTGTTAGAAGTTTTGTCATTGATGTCAGGACAAATCGTGGATGTCATGAATTAGTGTTAGAATAAAGTGCCTTTGATGATATCATAGATAGTGTCAAGACAAAGTATAAAGTTACAAAGACACATTGAGAGGGGCGGCTTAAATTCTGAGCAAGAATCTTCAAAATAATCAATATGCTGGCTCAAAACAGAGATATAGACTTCATGACTTTCAGGCGGTTAAAGGATACGGGTTAAGATGTTTTTCAGAATTATTAAGAATTTAAGATATTCGATTAGATTTGAATATCAACCTCTTGACAAATGCCCGATTGTGAGACGTATTGACTTATCTCGTGTTCTACAAAGGAAATCTGTAGGGAACCCGAATGAATGATAGAGCAAACTTCTACAGTTGGATTATTTGAACATTTCTACAGGTTGATTGTTTGAAGATTGAAATTATTAGTAGAATGGATTGATTATTTTAACATAACCGATTTGTGATTTGTTATGCACAAATAATGTGAAGAATCGAAGATCTAAAAGACATGTTTCTCTGATATGGAGATTCGAAGAATCAAAAGACGTATGAGCAGACACGACCTCTGATGTGGAGATTTGAAGAATCAAAAGACGTCTGAGCAGACACGACCTCTGATGTGGAGATTTGAAGAATCAAAAGACGTCTGAGCAGACATGACCTCTGATGTGGAGATTTGAAAATTCAAAAGACGTGTCTTTAAGAATGTTTGAATAAACTCTTTACTAAAAACGTGCTTCAAAGACAGTTAAAATTAATTTGTGAAAACACGTCTTTGAACAAATGCGAGTAATCAAAAGGCACATTCAAATGGAACAAATCTGGAATGACATGTCTTTTGTTTAAGGAAGATTCAAATCTTAAAAGGACGTGTTGACTTTCTCAGCAGATGCGTTTTAGTTAATAAAAGAAAACTAGTCAAGTCTTGAAGAGACGTATTCTTTGTGAGAAACTGAATCTACAGGTGCGACTACAAAAGACAGAATTTAATAGAAGTTTTAATAATCTGAAGAGATCAATTAAGTCTAATACACATAAATGAAGGGGTGTGAATAAACAAGAGTTATGTTCTTTCTTCAAGAGATGCAAGCTTTGATCAAGATATATAGTTGTCATTCATTTCAAGTGTGTGGTGTGGTTGTTATAGGATAAGCAGTTCAGTCTAAAGACCCATCTCCTTGTGTGGGCTTAGGGTGATATCATTTATCACATAGAGCAGATTGGAGAGTTGGGAATGTGCAGATCAGATTGAAGGCTGTCATACATCCATCAAGACAAGGTTTGGTGCCTTGCACTAGGGGTTGGTGCTCCTTGTAGGTAGGAGCCTACTAAATTTGTAAAGGTCTAGGTGTTCCTTGTAGGCTACATTCTACTAAATCATCTAGTTGTAAATCTGTAGGTTGGTGCCTACTTTGTAAAAAATCATTTCAGTAAAGTTGTGTCAACTTGTGGAAATTGGTTCATATCAAAAGTTGATTGTAATAAGTTTCAAAAAGAATAAAATTGAAAGTTTGTGTTGATTTATTGATTCACCCCCCCTCTCAGTAAATCTTTGTGCTCTTCAAGGGTCATTTCATAAAAGTGTTGCAAGGGCTCACTTTCAGCTATGCTTGGTTATTATTTTCTCTTGGAGAATTCTGGGAAGCTTTGGCTTTCATTAGGTTTGAGGACGGAAACCCTCGAGCTTGGAGGTAGTGGATGGAAACCCATTGTCTGTTGGAGATATTACTTAGGTGTTTTACTTTGTGCTTCAAATTCATACTTCTGGTTATCCAATCCGACTGTAAGTTTTGTGGCTACGATTGGATATTTCTGTTGTTATTCTACTGAAGATTCAAAGCCAATATTCATATGTAATTTCAGATCTTTAACTGTTATTATATGATTTACATTGAAATTTGTTTGCAAGTTATTGGATAAATCGAAATCAGTTTGCATGCCAATTGTTTGTTAAATTTTCCTGTGGAACATTTGGAAAAAAATTGGGGCAAATATTCATAGGGGATGTTTCAGTGGTATCAGAGCTGGTTTTTCCTGCCAGCCTGTGAGGTTGAAGTGCAGCTTGTTAAATCATCCAGATTTCTCGTGTGGTTCAATCGATTTAGCCCAAATTTAATGGTTAATAACCAAATTTGGAGGTTAATTGCAAATTTCACTTGTTGGGCGTTATTTTTCTAAAGTTTGATTTGGTAGGTTTTGCTGGCATTCTAAATTGAAAGCAGTTCGATTTATTGAGTGAGTTCAAGATCTGAAAGAGTGCGATTTCTTGCTGGAGTTAAGTCGCCAACACCAAGAGATTCATTTCTTGCCAAGACGTGAGTGCTCTTATCGAAGAACATTTTGGAGACCATATTCGACAAAATTATCATTTGGAAGGAATCGTATTCGTTTGAGGAGTCTAGGAGAATCTCACGGGAAAGACAATAGAGACAAGATCGAATAAGTCAAAGAACAACTGATCTGGCAGATAAGACAGGAATTCAAGTAAGACAAAATTTAGACAAAAAGGAAACCACCTTTCAACTGTCGGGGGCAGATTGGCACAGGAGTTCGATGATATTTTGGAAAGTAAAGTGCTTAGGTAAAAGACAAACAATAGGCTTGTCATGATCCTTTTTTTCCTACTCATAATCACACTTTATGGTTATCTGTATTTCTATGGTATTGATGCTCACTTCATGTTTTTAAAAATATATATACATATATATGCCTAGATGCTTGACGGAACGAACTTATTGTTAATTATTCTTGTTTACATTTATTAAAATTAATGCTTGTTCATTGCTATTTTAGAAACAGATATATAATTATGATATATAACTATGTTATATACCTCCTTAATGTTTAACTCGCACATGAAGTATATCAATTGGGTTCTCTAGAGACAAATATATAACTATGTCTAATCGAATGGCAATATTTTATCATTAACAAATGAATTTGTTTTATCTCGAAGTTGTCTATTCTGAGTCACGCCTCTTGGAGTGGCCCGACCCCTAGAAAAGACGTGTCTTTCTTGATAGGAAGGGGCACTCAGTTGTTTGTGACCCTCCTTGCAAATAAATACGCCTAGAGGATGTTGAATGGAGGTATGGAATGAAAGTGTAAGTACTGAAGAACACACAGCTGTATCACTGAATCACATAATAGAAACTTGAGATAGTATTCTGTAATTTAATAAGGAAAACATAACTATTGTCTACAATCTGGTATGCACTGCTGTACATAACCACGAATCTGATTCTTGTTGATAATGTTAGCATTTGTGATCAAAGAAATAGATTAGTAATAACATTACTGCATTTTAGCATGGCAATATAGAAAAAGCTACCACTACCAAATTATCATTCCTTTTTCAAACAACTCGATAGGGAGGAAAGTTGGAAGCACATAGAGGAGAGCAGATACTAGGGTCCCCTTGAGGTAGACCACCCTTCTTGGATGACCGCGGTTTTCCATTGAGGGCCAAGGGGGTTGTTTAACTGCTCTTGGGCTGAGAGGGGAGTGCGCTAAGGGCTTCCTTGTGTGTGGACCTCTTTGCCTCACCTACGATGTTGATGATCATGGGATGGTAACTTGGAGTATCTTAACATTTATTTATTTGCTTGAAAATCTAATGATTGTATGCATTATTATATATGGTTTACAAGTAGCAATAGTTTAATAAGATGAGGCTTTCATGATTTCATTGTGTTTAAATCAATCTTTACAAGTTAGTATTCTTATTACATAAAGTATATTTGTGTTTTAGGATGAACTTTAAGTAAACCCAAAAAGGGGTCATTACAAGGCTTCAGAAAATAATAATCAAGAGCTGCTTGGTTACTATGAAGGAGTTTCGTAGACTTGCATAGATTCAAGATGTCTTTGTTATTCTTGGGCCGCTTTCACCAGGGAGGACAACTATTATATGCCAAGTCAGCAATAAAGTTAAAGGGTGACTAGGTCAGAATAAGACAACGGCTTCAGAACAGGAAAGGGACGCGACTCTATGAAGACAAATTATATAAGCAATGTGGGAAAGACAAAATCGTAGTTGTCTTCTCTCACCCACTAATGCAATCTATCAATTCAAGCAGATAAAGTCAATTCAAGAAGCTGGCATTTGGAGTAGACTTTCTTAAGAGGCTTTGGAAGGGATGTAGGTGTTCATTGAAGCTGGACGATTCAGCCTCCAAGAGTTTCAACCAGAAAAGAAGACTTAGCTACAACCTTGACATATTTTGAGAATCACTATTGTGGAAAGAAAATTGCATTTGTATAATCTATTTGGTATATTGTTGCAAATCTGAATCTGATCATGTATGTCATCAGTTTATATTGAATGCATAGTGTAGATTGTACATTGGATTTGTAGACCTAGGCTGTGTACTCTATTGTTTTAATACTGAAAGTGTTTCTGGGCAGTCACAGTTGAATAATCAGTCCTCTAAGTGTCTTAAGAGGTATGGTAGATTTTGCATGATAAGTGTTTGCAAAATGCCATAATGCTGTAAATGCACATTTTCAGTTATTTCAGTCATTCCTTGCATTTGAAAAGTCAAAAAGAGGCATTGCATTGCATTCTCAGTTTTACTTCAGTCTTTAGAATGTTCATTTAGAAGCCTTTAACATTTATGCATTCATCTCATATAGCGAAACACAAAAATAATTCAAGTACAGCAGTTTAATGGTTTGCGAGCAAATTGTTTGACAAAATTCCTATCCTCATAAAATCAGTCATTCAAGGGCAGATTTAACAAGGCTTTTTCCAAGGGTCCAGTAAATAAAATGAAGACAATGACAGATCTAAAAAGTGTCATTTTCTCAAAATAATTCAATGATACATTGAATGGTGAATAGTTAAGGGATTTACAAAAAGAAAAGAAAATAGGGAGTTGGCTCTATGTAATTGGATTACAATTGAAGTCCACAAAATTTCCTGATGATGTTCTCTCTAAGTTGGAGGAATTAGACAAATATTTGTTCAAAGTAGACCAGTCAGATTGGAGGCTTCTGAATTGGGCTGCAACCCTCAGTGCGCGCTTTGGTCCAGCACAAGTTTATGGAACATCCTTGTGAAGAGGTGAGACTTGCAGTTGCTTCTTGTCATAGTGAAATCATAAGAATAACAGCTCCAGTGGCACTCTATAACGATGGCATACTGAAGAAGGTTCTACAGCTGGTTGTGGGGAGCCTTCATAGTTTACATGATGTCAATGCCCTTACTTTTGGAAAGAGGGCTAAGATTTTAGAAATTATGGCAAGAGCTAGATCGTTTATCCTCATGTTGGATCTCAAATGTGATAAATTGATTCTGCAAATGATTCAATGTTTTTTAACCAAAATCAAAAAACAACATTCAGACAGTGTTAAAGCAAGTATGCAAACTATTTTGTCTTTAATGGTGGATGAAAATGATGAAATCTACAAACAATTGCAATCAAACTTGCTAGCCATTTGGAGGAAGGAGTAGTGTGTTTCCCCCACGGCTTATGCTTTCTTAAAAGGTTTGGTTGAGCAGAAAATTGGGAAGTTCAAGGAATAGATGACAGCTGCAGAGCTAATTTCTTTGGGTATACATGTCCTAGGATCACCCAAAAAGAGCAAGAACCAAATGAGGAAAGAGCAGATTTGTTTCACTTGTCAGGAACACTGGTCATTTGATCACATATGTGGAGTTAATAAGGAAAAAGAACTATTGCAGGCAAGTAGTGTTGAAAACATACCAACAAATGAGGTTACAATGTTTGAAAAGGATGGCTTAACTCAAGAATGGAGTATGCTTGAGTCTCAGGATGTCTCTAATGAATTGTCAGAATCTTCATATGATAAAGAGTTGCGTGGAAATGAGGACATGGCAACAGCCTTAGCCCTGCATCTAGATCATTCCTACAGAGATTATGAGGCATCTACAAAAGAGTGCATGAGTCTCTTGGTGGGTAACGTAGAGATTATGATTGACAATCCATATATGGGTATGGTTTCTATTGCTGTTCCTTTGGCTGATCACAAAGTGGAAGATAATGCAAACTTGGATAAGCCCTTTAGAGATATTGTAAACATAGCTTCCCTTGATGTAGAGCACGAGGTTGACATGGATAATGATGGTGTGGATTCTTTGGATGATCACAACACATCTTCTAGTGTGATAGTTGATTCCTATGATGACACAATTCCTACACATGAAGAAAAATCAGAACAAAAGCTTTTGGTATGGGAAAATTTGCAAGACCATTTGATGGTAATGGAGGACAAAATTGCTCAAGCATTATCAAGGATGGATTCTATTCATAAGCACCTAGAGGACCTCAATTGGACAGCCCAAAGAGAGGAAAGACAATTTGGAATGGGACTTGGAATTTCTCATATGCACTTGCATTCTTTCAAGGAAGCATTGAAGTTGATGAAAGAGGACTACTTGCAAATGCTTAGCGATAGGGACACAATGGTCAAGTTGGTGGAAGATAAAGATAGGGAGATTGTGGATCTTTGTCTTCAGTTGAGTATGTTTCATCATTCAATGTATAATTCAGAACATCAGTCCTCTATAGCAGTCACTTCCATGATACAAAATGACAAATAAAGGGGCACAAAAGTTGAACAAGTTTATGAAAGAATTGAAGAGCTTCACAAGGAAATACCTTGCAGCCTTGTGACATAAATTGAAGAAGAATTATTTGAGACACTACCACCTCTAATCACATGGGAAGGACGTGAGACAAGTTTAGAGTTGGTGATATTTGATGGTTCCATCGAAAGCAAAGAAGAAGATCCCAAAAGTCTGATTTGGGGCAGCGATAGCCTACATCCTCCTTCTCTTGATATTGTGGCTCTTACACTAGAGAATACTTATGAAGACAATGTTGCAAGTGTTGGACAAGGAATTTTCAATGATGATATGCTAAAAGGGGACAAAAACATGGCTCAAGCACATAACAATAATTTTAATTTGAATGACAACAGTTATGTTCCTGTCTTTCAATAGGAGGTAACAACTTGGTTATATTAGGAGGATAGCGTTATGGAATCTACCTATGATGGCACCCAAATTGTGTGTGATAACTATGAGGAATATAGGGTGGATTCAAACCACCGTGCTATGGAAATTCCTCATCATTCCAAGGAAGATCGCATAGGCAAGGACACAAAGGTTGAAACCAGTCTTAAATTTCAGTTTGAGAACAATAGTGATATATTTCACCTTTCTCATAATGTTGCCACAAACAATCATGAAGAAAGTAAGGGTACAGTCTCACCTATTGATGGACTACAAGAGGAAAGTATGGTACATGGTAATTTTGATGGTGTCTCTTGTCATAGGATTGAGTTTATACATTTTGATACAAATAATATAGAATATGCCCAAGTTTTGAACGAAAAATGGTTGGAAAGAGCTAAACAAGCTAAGATTGTGGCTCAACAAGCCAAGCTTCACTTTTAACATATTTGTGATACTCGCCATTCTTTTAATGATGAAAGACATGAATTGCCTAACCTAAAGTCTCCAGTTGAGATAGTTGATCATTCCCATGATGGTGATAGTGATTGGGTTGATGAATTTCTTAGTGGGCTAGCCACTCAAGAGTTGTCTATGTTGAGTAGTGTTGGCATATATACTTTAGTTGTGAGTTGGTTAACTGTTCCTTTTGATATGGCAGCAATATCTTTGTTGTTTGGTGACTTCATAGTCTTCAATCTCTTATGGACTAATGGTTGTCCTTGTTGGAATCATGTAGCACTTTCTGATTCTACATTGACTACATCAGTGATTCAGCAGTATGGGAATGTTAAAGGGCAATTCTTTTGGGTTGAGTTGGAGTGTGGAGTAATTTTCCTTGGTTGGCATTGGTTTGATGACACATTTGATATCATCTATGTTTCTAATCAGAGTTATGAAAGCGAGGTTTGGTGGTCACTTGTGCTGGTTTATAGGCATATGGAGGTTCATCTTCACATTGGTTGGATGTCTTACATGCACGGAGGGTTACGTAAGGGTGTTTGGTTAACAAACTTCTTTTTCATCTCTTATAGTGGGTTCTACATCTTGGTTTGGGATCCGGGTTTTGACACGATTGGTGCATTGTCTCTTATGGATTCCATGATGTTGCTTCACAGTTTGGGGTGTATGGTGTTTTTATCAGGATGGAGTAGCGGGTTGGTTGATGTTTGCTTGAGGGAAAGCAATCTCGGGAAGGGAGGACTGTAATGTCCCCTTTTGTGATGTCCCCTTGCTAGACAGTTCTCGGGAACAGTGTGTTAGCCCTTTATCGGACCCTTGTGGGCTAGCCAGTTTGGATAGAGGGTCAGTGATGCATTCTGGAGAGTTTGATTGTTCTTGTTTTCAGTGGACAGTGATTGGATCACAGCGAGCGTTGGCATTCCAGGAGTTCACAGCTTCTGACGGCACGGAATTATTCAGAGTTTTGAGCAAGTTATGAATTATTAAGTGATTAAGTTAATTATTTAACTTAAATGCCTTTTATTAAAGTCACATTGACTTTAATAATATTTTATATCACTTAAAAATGTTCAAAAAGGGATTTTAATATTTTAATGTCTTAAAATATTAAAAAGTGCGCTCAAAGAATTAAGTCTTAAACTATGGAGAAGACTTAATTAAAAATTAAAAAGATTTAAATGATGCAAAAGGCCGTACCTTCTTGAAATGCGTGCCAATTAGGTATAAAGCATCCCCTGGCAATTGAAACTCATATCTTTTGACTATTTCTCTTTGCCTTGAGCATTTTGCCTGTGCATTCTCCTGTGATCAGGGTTTGAACACACTGCCATTGAAGAACGTTACCTCTTCAGTGTGAGCACTCTTGAGATTGTGGAATATCAGTCGAATCAGTGCATGTTGAGAGCTTCAGCCAGAGGTTCTACAGATTCTACAGAGTTTATTTATTTTGAGATTGTTATTTGCTTACAATAATTGAGGGTTTCTACTGGTGGCGCATCATTCCACAGCTACAGAGACTTCTATCAGAGATTCTACTTCTTCCTTTCTTGGCCGTACAGCCTTCATTGGGAATTGTGCCTTGAAAAAGGCGTGTGAAGAAATAAATTGAAACGCCTTCCTTTTGTGTGGGTTTTGGCTTCTATCATTGGCGCCTAGTTATTTCAGAGCATTGTGACCAGTTTCTGAGCAGGAGAAACCACTTCTGGAGTCTTGGCGTGCCTTCATGCTTGATTTCATCATTTCCAGCTGTAGATCTGGCAATTTCTTTATTTAAAATAACTGGAGATTTTCGGGTATGTTTGTTATGCATGATCTTATTGTTTCAGTATAATTAGCACTACTGCATTTCCATTTTGTGAGTTTTTGCTTTAAATTTCAAATTACAAGCAAAAATATGCTGCGCCCCTTCTCTTCTGTCTATTAAGAATTCTCTAAAAAACTAAGAAAACATCTAAAGACTTAAGAAATTAAGGGTTTCGAGCTGAGAGCCAGCAGGGCTCATCACAGTGGTATCAGAGCTCACATCCTGCCAGCTTGTGGGGTTTGAGAAATTTATGAAGTCAAATAAAGAGGGTTTTGGCAAGTTCTATTCTAGAGGAGGCCCTAGAAATCAGAGAGGCGACCAAAATCCTTTTCCACCATTTCCGTTTGCAGATCAGGAGGAGGAATTAGATTGGGACAATATGGCGAACAGGGCTGGAGAAAGTTCTCACAGGAATACTTGGGAGGATGAGGACAGAGAAGCCAAAGACGTGCTTAGAGGCATGGTTGCAGGGCAAGAACAGGTAGCAACTATTCTTCAACAACTCAGCACGAATGTTCAAAATTTGTCAATAAACAGAGCTCGTAGTTTGGATTCAGATCGAGATGGCAGTATCCATAGAGAGCCACAGAGAATTATAGATCCAGTACGCACCTATGAGAGAGCTACATATCCCACGTTCACCAGAGATGATGCTGAGGAAGTGGACGAAGCTGAACAAGGTGGTGAGATTAATTTTGCAGATAATATTATGGCTATGCATGATGAGTGGGATAATTTGCCACCAAGGGTTAAGGAGCACCTTAACTTTGACAGATTCATGAGCCAGAAGAGAGAGCACACCAGGAACAGGAATGACAGGCGGCCTAGACACAAACAGAATGATCTCAGACAGGCAACCAGCAAACTAACCTTAGTTCACTATGATGGCAGTGGCAGAGTTACAGCACGTGCCTGGGTTAGTAAACTTGATACATTCCTGACACTACGCCCCATGCCTGAGGAGGATGCCATTCGTTTTGCAGCACTTCATCTTGATGGCGTAGCACATGACTGGTGGATTCATGGTATGACTACTCTTCATCATGACAGGATTACCTCGTACCAGGAGTTTACTGATAGACTGGTAGAGAGATTTGACAGAAGGGATCCTGAGCTTTTCTTTAGAGATTTAGCACAGCTGAAACAGTTAGGTAGCTTGGAATCGTACATTGGTGAATTCCAAAGACTATCTGTGATGGTGACAGGGATCTCAGAGAGAAGGCTGGTCATATTGTTCATTGAAGGTCTTTTCGAGCCCATGAAAGGTTGGATAAAAGCATTTGATCCACCTACCTTACAGGAGGCAATGAGGAAAGCTCGCAGCATGGAGCTATCTACACCTCGTAAGCCTTTTAGCTCGCTCGAAGCCTACAACATCATACACGGAAAATAAATCAGATCCAAAGAAGGCTGATAATGCAGATCAGAAAAAGAAATTTGCAGCCCCTTTAGATCGAGAAACCATGAATGATTTACGAAGGAGAAAACTCTGTTTTTACTGCAAAGGTCCGTATGATTTTAATCATGATTGCCCCCTCAAACCAAAAGGGCAAAACAAGCACATGGAGTGGTTTTATGAGGAAGAACCGTTGACTGATTTTTCTGATCAGCAAGCCCCAATTTATGATACAGATGGAGAAGAGTCAGAAAATGAAGCAGAAATTGTAGCGGAAACAGAACTTAAGGAGGCTCATATGTCCAACATGCAGAAAGAGGGTTCTTTCAGACTCCGTGGGATCCTAGCTGGTCAAAGGGTCATATCTCTCCTTGATACAGGTGCAACCCATAACTTCATCGATTCACGGTTAGTGGAGAAACGGGGTATTCAAACTCAGCAGTTTGAAGGCATACGTGTGAGGGTTGCAGATGGAAACACTCTCGATTGTGAGAGGATGATACCTGACTTGCCTTTGAAACTTAACAATTTTGAGTTCAAGGCAGATTTTTATGTTGTAAACATGGGTGGAACGGATGTAGTTCTTGGCATGAAGTGGCTTCATGCAATAGGAGAGTTCACGCTTAATTTGCGTGACATGGAGATGAAATTCACCATTGATGGCACAAATCATATTCTCAAAGCCATCAGGGACAGCAACCTTAGGGAGATTTCACTTCGGAGAATGGAACGTTTGATTCGTAATGATATGGTAGAGTGGGCTGCTGAGTGCAAGCTAATGCCTTCACAGTTGGATCAGCAAGCTTCTTCATACCATCCAGATGTTCAGGAACTTCGAATCAAACATGCGAAGGTGTTCAGTGCTATTCCACCAGGTAGACCTCCTGATAGAGGTATTGAGCATATTATAGAGCTGGATGAGGGCACGAAACCGATTATGATTACTCCTTACCGGCACCCCAAGCGTCTGAAAGATGAGATTGAAAAAACTATTCAGGAGCTTTTAGCTATGGGGCACATCAGGCCGAGTAAGTCACCCTTTGCTTCATCAGTTGTTTTGGTGAAGAAAAAGGATGGTACACTTAGGATGTGTATTGATTACAGAATGCTCAACAAGAAAACTATAAAGAACAGGTATCCTATTCCTCGGATAGATGAGTTGATAGACGAGCTTCATGGAGCTTGCTACTTCTCAAAGATTGATTTGAGAACAGGTTATCACCAGATCAGAGTCCGAGAAGAGGACATGGAGAAAACGACGTTCAGATGTCACTGTGGACACTTTGATTTTCT